>JAJIBD010033426.1:0-23608 GCA_021461705.1 Cryptotis parvus | reverse complement strand
ATTAGTGCCCACTGAGCGCAAAAGCCGATGATCAACGGGAAGACAAGTGATAAGTGAAGTGAAAAAAATCCTATTTCGTCCAGAAATAACAATTTTGGGGGTCTTGGGGATGGTGGCTCAGCACAGAAGCACAAGCCTGGGCTTCGTTTTGAGCACCCAGCGTGGTGTTAGCAGGTGTGCAGCCAGGCCCTCCTGGCAGCAGATGGGCGTGATCCTGAGATGACTGGCCTTATAATGTGTGAGTTTATGACCAGATGAGATCACCTGAAACTCAGCACCTCTGCTCACTGTGGGCACCTCCTATACCAAGCCCATAAATCGAAGAGAGACTTCTGGGCAAAATGGACAGCGTGCTGTCGCAGGTGAGGAAGAACAGAAAGAATTTAGCAGCACGTGTCAGGCTTTTCCGGCCAACGGATCTGGGTGAGGTTGGCTGTAGTTCTGGCAACAGGTTTCTTCCTTCCCAGTGTGCTGGACCGACGCCATCATGGCGCTTGTGGCTCGGTTCTACATGGGGCCTGCTGCACTGCTCATACTCGAGATCTGTTCTTGGTCTCTGCGCCCAAGGCCTATTTTAGGGGCCAAGACACACAGAGAGAGGATAAGGCACTTGCTTTGCATATGACGGCCCTGGTTCCTTCCCTGGTAATGTAGGGGTCCCCAGCCCTGCCAGGAGTGAGCCTATGCACACACAAACACCAGGTATTGCCTCCCGCGCCCCAAAATCCAAGAAAACCTGTCAGTTTTACTGATCTTTAAAAAAACATTGGGGGTCGACAGCTAGCCTAGGGAGGGTAGGCATTTGCCTTGCATGCATCCGACCCGGTTCGATCCCCGGTATCCCATATGGCCCCCATGCAGTGCCAGGAGTAATTCCTGAGCATGCTGGGTGTGACTCCAAAAAGCAAAATGAAATAAAATAAATAGCACCAAAATAAATAAAATAAATAAATAAATAAATAGATAGACATTTGGGGGCTGGAGCGATAGTACAGTGGGTAGGGTGTTGGCCTTGCAGTCCCCGAGCACAGCTAGGAGTAATTTCTGAGTGAAGAGCCTGGTGTAATTCCTGAGCATCGCTGGGTGTGACCCAAAAGCAACAATAATAAAAATAAAGATAACAATAATAAAAATCACTGTATCACTGTTCCTCCCCATTTTCGATTTGCTCAAGCAGGCACCAGTAACATCTCCCATACGCTCCCGTCACACACACACACTAATCAACTGAAATAAACATTTTGGAGCCAAAGAGAAAATCGCTGGGTAGGGCATTTCCTGCATGTGCATACCTAGGTTCGATCACCAGCGCCTGGATGGTCCCTGAACGCTCGCTAGGAGTTCTTTCCTGACGTCAGACTTACAGGAGTAACCCCTGAGCATTTTGGAGTCATCTCCTTTATTCTAACATTTTTGGGTAGCTTTTATTTTCCTAGTTTTTGGGCCACTCCGTGTTTACTCGGTGTTTACTTCTTCCTGGTTCTGCATTTGCTTCCTGGCTGAGGCCGGAGCATGTGGTGTCGGGACCACCTAGGTCAGCCGTATGCAGGAAGTGCCTGCTGCCGTGCTTCTCGCAGCCGCCCATCAATCTCCGGTCCTAATTGTTTGCTTCCTCCATCGGACATCCTCACTAATTGTGCCTCCACAGATTTCGCTCTAACTGTTCCTCCATTGTACTCCCGCCCCCAATTGTTTCTCCCATTGGATTCTCCTCGTCCCAACCGTTCCTCCATCAGATTCCATCCCAACTGTTCCTCCATCAGATTCCCATCCCAATCGTTCCTCCATGATTCGTGTCCAATTGTTCCTCTCCACAGCATTCCTCCTACCCAAACTGTTCCTCCATCAGATTCTCACTCCAACTGTTCTCTCTCGATTAATTCTCTCGCTCCAATTGTCCCTTCATTGGATTCCCCCTCCAAATTGCTTCCTTCATTAGGATTTCCGCTTCCAATTGTTCCTCCATTAGACTCTTGCCTCCAACTGTTCCTCCATTAGATTCCCGCTCGTTCTAACTGTTCCTCCATCAGATTCCCACTTCAATTGTTCTCTCCATTGTGTTTCCCATCACCAATCTGTTCCTCCATCAGACTCCCGTCCTAATTGTTCTCCATCAGATCTACTCCTACTATTCCTCTCCCATAGGATACCTGCCTAACTCTTCCTCCATCAGACTCTCGGGCTCCCAATTGTTCCCCTCTTCCATTAGATTCCCGTTTAAACTTGTTCCTCCATCAGATTCCCGCTTCCACCTGTTCCTCCATTAGATTTTTACTCCAACTGTTCCCTCCATTAGATTCCCCTCGCCTCCAACCGTTCCTCCATCAGACCCTACCCAACTATTCTCTCCATCAGATACCGCTCTAACTGTTCCTCCATTAGATTCCTGGTCCCAACTGTTCCTTCTCCATCAGATTCCTGCTCCAACTGTTCTCCATCAGATTCCCGCCTCCAACTGTTCCCTCCATTAGATTCTCGCTTCCAATCAACTGTTCCTCCATCAGATTCCCGCCTCCAACTGTGCCCTCCATCAGATTCCCGCTCCAATTGTTCCCTCCATCAGATTCCCGCTCCAAATGTTCCATCATATTCCAGTCCCAACTGCCTCCATCAGATTCCCGTCCCAACCGTTCCCTCCATCAGATTCCCGCTCCAACTGTTCTCCTCCATCAGATTCCCATCCCAACCGTTCCCTCCATCAGATTCCCGCCTCCAACTCTTCCCTCCATCAGATTCCGTTCCAATTGTTCCCTCCATCAGATTCCCATCCCAAGTGTTCCCTCCATCAGACTTCGTCCTAACTATCTGCTTCCCTCCATCAGACTCTGGGCCCAACTGTTCCTCCATCAGACTCCTGCGTCCCAACTGTTCCTCCATCAGACTCTGCTCCAACTGTTCCTCCATCAGATTCCCGCCCCAACTGTTCCTCCCCCCTCCATCAGATTCCCACTTAACTGTTCCTCCATCAGATTCCCTGCTCCAACTCTTCCCCTCCATCAGATTCCGTTTCCAATTGTTCCTCCATCAGATTCCCATCCCAAGTGTTCCCCTCCATCAGATTCCCCGCTCTGTTCCCTCCACCAGATTCCCGCCCCAACTATCTGCTTCCTCCATCAGATTCCCGCCCCAACTGTTCCTCCATCAGATTCCCCGCCCCAACTGTTCCCTCCATCAGATTCCCTGCTCCAACTTGTTCCTCCATCAGATTCCCCGCCCCAACCGTTCCCTCCACAGATTCCCGCTCCAACTCTTCCTCCTCCTACAGATTCCGGTTCCAATTCTGTTCCCCATCAGATTCCCACTCCAACCGTTCCTCCATCAGATTCTCACTCCAACTGTTCCTCCATCAGATCCTCCCCGCTCCAACTGTTCTCTCCATCAGATTCCCGCCTCCAATGTTCCTCCATCAGATTCCCACTCCAACTGTTCCTCCATCAGATTCCCGCCCCAACTGTTCTCCTCCATCAGATTCTCGCCCAACTGTTCCTCCATCTGATTCCCGCCCCAACTGTTCCTCCATCAGATTCCCACTCTAACTGTTCCTCCATCAGACCCCGATCCAACTGTTCCCTCCATCGATTCCCGCTCCAACTGTTCCCTCTCCATCAGATTCCCACCCAACTGTTCCCTCCATCAGATTCCCGCCTCCAACTGTCCCTCCATCAGATTCCTCCAACTGTTCCCTCCATTAGATTCCCGCCTCCAACTGTTCCCTCCATCAGATTCCCGCCTCCAATTGTTCCCTCCATTAGATTCCCGCCTCCTGTTCTCTCCACTCAGATTCCTCCAACTGTTCTCCATCAGATTCCCTACTCCAACCTGTTCCTCCATCAGATTCCGCTCCAACCGTTCCCTCCATCAGATTCCCACTCCAACCGTTCCTCCATCAGATCCTCGCTCCAACTTGTTCCTCCATCACTCCCCTCCAACTGTTCTCCCATTAGATTCCTACTCCAACTGTTCCTCCATCAGATTCCCCTCCAACTGTTCCCTCCATCAGATTCCCACTCCAACTGTTCCCTCCATTAGATTCTCCGCCTCCAATTGTTCTCTCTCCATCAGATCCCGCCCAACTGTTCCTCCATCAGATTCCTCGCTCCAACTGTTCCTCCATCAGATTCCCGCCCCAACTGTTCCTCCATCAGATTCCCGCTCCAATCTGTTCCCTCCATCAGATTCCCGCTCCAACTGTTCCTCCATCAGATTCCCCGCCCCAACTGTTCCTCCATCAGATTCCCGCTTCAACTGTTCCTCCATCAGATTCCCGCCTTCAACTGTTCCTCCATCAGATTCTCACCCAACTGTTCCCTCTCCATCAGATACCTGCCCAACTGTTCCTCCATTAGATTCCTGCTCCAACTGTTCCTCCATCAGATTTCTGCTCCAACTGTTCCCTCCATTAGATTCCCCGCCTCCAACTGTTCCTCCATTAGATTCCCACTCTAACTGTTCCTCCATTAGATTCCCACTCCAATTGTTCCTCCATCAGATTCCCACTCCAACCGTTCCCCTCCATCAGATTCCCGCTCCAACTGTTCCTCCATTAGATTCCCGCCTCCAACTGTTCCTCCATCAGATTCCTGCTCCAATTGTTCCTCCATCAGATTCCCGTCCAAATGATCCATCAGATTCCAGTCCCAACTGTTCCCTCCATCAGATTCCTCCCGGCCCCAACTGTTCCCTCCATCAGATTCCCCGCCTCCAACTGTTCCCCTCCATTAGATTCCCACTCTAACTGTTCCCTCCATCAGATTCCCACTCCAACCGTTCCCCTCCATCAGATCCTCGCTCCAACTGTTCTCTCCATCAGACCCGCTCCAACTGTTCCCTCCATCAGATTCCCACTCCAACTGTTCCTCCATCAGATCCTGCTCCAACTGTTCCTCCATCAGATTCCCCTCGCTCCAATCCTTCCCTCCATCAGATTCCGGTTCCACTTGTTCCTCCATCAGATTCCCATCCTAAGTGTTCCTTCCATCAGATTCCCGCTCTGTTTCCCTCCATCAGATTCCCGTCCCAACTGTTTGCTTCCTCCATTAGATTCCCGCCCAACTGTCTGCTTCCCTCCATCAGATTCCCGCCCCAACTGTCTAGCTTCCTCCATCAGATTCCTGTTCCAACTTGCCTCCATCAGATTCCCCATCCCAACTGTCTGCTTCCTCCATCAGATTTCCAACCTAACTGTCTGCCTCTCTCCATCAGATTCCCGCCCCAACTGCCAACCCCAGCACAGTGCTGGGCCCCACCTTCAGAGTTCCCACAAGAGTGGAAAGGATTCCCCTCAGAGCACAGACGCCCTTAGAAGTCCACTCCACTCACTGGGTGAGGGTAACTGCATGGAAGCCCCACCAGCACCAACCAGCTCTGAAGAGTGCCACAGTGAGGCTGGATCAGTAAAGCACAGGGAGAGAAGAGGTGAGGAAACCGCACCACAAGCAACAGAGCTGCAGAGTTTGGTCAGTGAAATAAAGACAGCACAGCGAGGGAGGGCGTTGGCCTTGCACACAGCCAAGCCATATTCCAGCCTCCCCGCATCCCATATGGTTCCCTGAGCTCCACAGGAGTGATTCCCTGAGCGCAGAGTCATGGTGTGGTCGGGGGTGTGGCCTAAAAAAAAAGCAAAATGAACAATCGAGCAGAAGGCCCTGTGACACAGGGTACAGCAGCTGAGGGAGAACTGGCGGGCTGGGCTGGACACACACCAGAGAAGCCTTCTGAGCATCAGTGGGCCTCAAGAATGAGCTGAGGTCGCCTGCAGGGCCTCCCACATGCATGTGCTTAGCCCCGCGAGCTCTCTCTCTTTGGTCTACATTGGAGCTTTTCAAATAAAAAAAACTAGTTTTTGGACCACACTTGACTGTGATCAGGGTTTACCCCTGATCTGGGGCCTCAGGGACCGTATGGGGTGGTGGATCACAGCCAGGCCCACAGGCAGCAGGAAAGGTGAGCACCTGAGCTGCTGCACCATTTGTCCGGCTGCAGGGGGTCTCTTAGGAAGGTCAGCACACGCAGTGCCGGGCTGTCTGGGCTCCTCCCTTGTCCAAAGCTACACTGCTGGGCAGGAGCGATAACCCAGCGGTAGGGCGCTTGCCTTGCACGCGACCGGCCTCTGCCGGCCTGGGTTCGATCCTCGCATCTCCATATGGTCCCTCGAAGCACCACCAGGAGTAATTCCTGAGTGCAGAGCCAGGAGTAACCCCTGAGCATGGCCGGGTGTGACACAAAAAGCAAAAAAAAAAAAAAAGCTACACTGCTTACACTGAAGCTAGACCTCACTGTCTCACTGTCTTCCCGCTCATCATTGATTAGCTTGAGCGGGCACCAGTAACATCTCCATATGACCTGTCTCATGGAAGTAGAGCCCAAGGGAATCCTGCTTGCTCCAGGAACATAAAGAGCCTCAAACCATTCCATCAGGTCATGGGAATGAGGTCTATAACAGTTACTGGTATTTGGCATATCGACGCACGGTAGCTTGACAGGCTCTGCCGCATGGGTAACATACTCTTGTAGTCACCTTTAGCTCAGCACTTATTGATGAACAGCACGGCTGCAAGAGCTGGGCTGTGATAGGCTGGTCTGCTAGGTGGAGTTCTGACGAGAGGGAAGTCCGATGTGGAGAATGGAGGCCTCATGGAGCGGGGATCATCTGGCTTGTTGCAAGGCTCTGCTGGGGTGGCGGGCCAGGGCTAGAACCTGCCATCCTCCTGGGCGCCTTGTGAGCGGCTGGGCACAAGGAGAGCCAGTAGCAGCTCTGCCCTATGTCTGTGAGTCTCTCCAGACCTCACAAAACTCAAAGTAATTCAATGGCAGACATACCCAATTCTGCCCGCACAGCCCTGCCCATCCTCGGCTGCTGGCTTCTCGCCCTGGGCAGTGAAGCTTGGCCACTAAGCGCTACCACTCTGCTGAGGGAGTGCCCCCAGGCTGAGCAGGGGCGTTCAGCACACACCTGCCTTTCAGGAAAATGGGCTTCCCGTGGCCTCTCCAGGCTGGGCAGCAGGACACGGACACAAGGTGAGGTGCTCTCCTCTCCCTCCAGCCACGACTGAAGCCTTCTGAAGACAAAGCCTGGTCTTAGTGGTCATCTCGAAATGTGCCGACCAAGCACAGAAACCATCCAGGAATATACAGCATGGGGGCCGGGAGACAGATCGAGGGGCTGGAGCACAGGCCTGGCATGCTGGGACCTGGTTCAATCCACACGCCGAGGGGGCACCTGGTTCAATCCACATCACGAGTGGGGACCTGGGTTCAACCCGCATCATTGAGGGGCCCCAAACCAAAGACAAACAGGACAGCAGCTAGTGCTGCTCATGGACTCCTCCTGTGGTGCCCATTCATTTGACCACATGACTCTGCTGGTACCCTCCCTCCTCCAGCCTTGGGAATGAGGAATGAACACATAGATTGGCTGCGCCCAAACACTGCCCTGTTCTAGTCCAAGTCTCTGCTGGCAAAGATGCCGCATGAGACTAAGACAGTGAGAGCGACAGTGAGGCGTCCGGGTAAGCTGTGACAGTGACAGTGAGGCATCCTGGTAGGCTGTACAGTGACAGTGAGGCACCCTGGTAGGCTGTGACAGTGACAGTGAGGCATCCTGGTAGGCTGTGACAGTGACAGTGAGGCATCCTGGTAGGCTGTGACAGTGACAGTGAGAGTGACAGTGAGGCGCCCTGGTAGGCTGTGACAGTGACAGTGAGGCGCCCTGGTAGGCGGTATAGTGAGAGAGAGGCGCCCTGGTAGGCTGTACAGTGAGAGAGAGCGCCCTGGTAGGCTGTACAGTGAGAGAGAGGCGCCCTGGTAGGCTATACAGTGAGAGAGCGCCAGTGCCTGGTAGGCTGTACAGTGAGAGTGAGAGTGAGCAGTGAGGCGCCCTGGTAGGCTGTGACAGTGACAGTGATGCGTCCTGCCTGGTAGTCTGTGACAGTGACAGTGAGAGGGACAGTGAGGTGCCCTGGTAGGTTGTACAGCGAGAGTGAGGCGCCCTGGTAGGCTGTGACAGTGAGAGTGAGGGTCCTGGTAGGCTGTACAGGGAGAGAGAGGCGCCCTGGTAGGCTGTGACAGAGAGAGAGAGAGGCTACTCTGGTAGGCTGTACAGTGAGAGAGAGGCGTCCTGGTACGTGTGAGTGACAGTGCGGTGTCCTGGTAGGCTGTGACAGTGAGAGAGAGGGGCCCTGGTAGGCTGTGTAGTGACAGTGAGGCCCTGGTAGGCTGTGACAGTGACAGTGAGGCGCCCTGGTAGGCTGTACAGTGACAGTGAGGCGCCTGGTAGGCTGTGACAGTGACAGTGAGGCGCTGCTAGGCTGTGACAGTGAGGCGTCCTTGTAGGCTGTACAGTGAGAGTGAGAGGCCCTGGTAGGCTGTGACAGTGACAGTGAGAAGGCCCTGGTAGGCTGTACAGTGACAGTGAGGCGCCCTGGTAGGCTGTGACAGTGACAGTGAGGCGCCCTGGTAGGCTGTGACAGTGACAGTGAGGCGTCCTGGTAGGCTGTGACAGTGACAGTGAGGCGTCCTGGTAGGCTCTACAGTGACAGTGAGGCGCTCCTGGTAGGCTGTATAGTAAGAGAGAGGCCTCCTGGTAGGCTGTGACAGTGACAGTGAGGCGCCCTGGTAGGCTGTGACAGTGAGAGTGAGGCGTCCTGGTAGGCTCTACAGTGAGAGTGAGGCATCCTGGTAGGCTGTGACAGTGACAGTGAGGCGTCCCAGCAGATGTGCTGCAGTGCGTGGCAGTCACTTGGTTCCCAAAGGTGTGTCTCCCTCTCAGGACCAGGCAGGTCACCCATGTCGCAGCTCCCTGTGTGAAGGTGGCCCACAGAGCTGTCCACAGACTCTTGTGAGGGCCATCCCTAAGCCTCCGGTGACAGCCCCTCCAGAAAGGCTGCTTCTCGCTCTGGAGCCCTGATGCGAACACTGCTGTCCACAGACACTGCCTCACCTCTGCCCAAGCCACTCTGACCGTGGAACGCCGAAAAACGCAGCTGCTCTCGTTAAGACACTGAGGAAAGGGGCGTGGCCGGAGCTAGTGTTGGGCACGCGCAAAGCCCTGATTTCAGCCTCCGCCAACCTCCCAGCAGTGCGAAGCATCAGCCCAAAGACTAGAAACAAACTACTGAAGTGGTCCTTTAGCTCACTTCTGATAGTAGGGCCGATGGCTACAAGCGAAATATCTGGCCCAGGCCCAGCTCAGTGCAGAGGAGCAGCCACGGAGCCTGAGGCCACAAGTCTGACTGTCAGCACCACCCACACGCCCAAAGTGATGGGGCAGCATTTCCTTCTGGGAGCTCGTGAGCAGCAGCGAGTGACACCTCAAGGCCCCAGGCCCCCAGTCACTGGCACCATCAGCAACAACACAGCGGAGGGGGAAACAAGCCACGCCAGAGAGCAAAGACTCGCCCTGCTGCTCAGGCGCGAGAGAGAGGGTCTTCGTTTGGGCTGTTTCTGGCGATTCCCGGCAGTGCTCAGGCTGCATACAGCTCAGTGCTTGGGAGACTAGCTGGTGGCAGGGATGGAACCTGGGCCCTGCCGGCAAAGCTCCTGGCCCAGCACACTCAGCCTCTCCAGCCCCAGGAATTCTCTTCTGGTGGAGAAGACTAGTGTATGCACTTAGGGTGGCTCCCTGGAAGCATGTAGTCCTGAGTTTAAATCCCTGGCATCCCACGTGAGCCAAAAATGACTCTGGTCAATTTGACATTTGAGCCTTAGTGGTGCCACTGCTTGAGACCACTGCTGACAGTCAGACGCGTGGGCTGGCCCCACAAGAACCTCAGCCAGAAACGTGTGCCACTCCACTATCCCAACACCTCAAGCAGTGGGGGACGAAGCGACTTGGGCTCACGAACCATGAACTACCTCCGCTACCATGGAAACTCACCTACAGGCCTTGCTCCAGAGACGCATAAATAAATCACAAGGGCCGAGCGATAGCCCAGCAGGTAGGGCATTTGCCTTGCGCACGCTGGCCCATGCCGCCCGGGTTCGA
The DNA here is from genome assembly GCA_021461705.1 of Cryptotis parvus. NCBI lineage: Eukaryota > Metazoa > Chordata > Mammalia > Eulipotyphla > Soricidae > Cryptotis > Cryptotis parvus. The sequence goes on along the minus strand of JAJIBD010033426.1, from coordinate 13,626 downwards.
TCCCCGGCATCCCATATGGTCCCCGAGCACCGCCAGGAGTAATTCCTGAGTGCAGAGTCAGGAGAAACCCCTGACCATTGCCGGGTGTCACCCAAAAAGCGATAGGCAGACAGACAGACAGACAGACAGACAGACGACAGACAGACAGATCTCAAAATAGATCAACTTAGCTACAAAAATTTCTCAGATGCCTGCTCTTGGCTGAGCCACTGGTGCTGCCCAAACAGCTGCTCACTTCCCCACTCCAATGTTGCCGCATGCCCCGGACTGACTCCCGGTCTCAAGACTGAGCCTCACAGAGAAGTTAAGCTGCCAAAAACAGGTCCCTGTGGCTGAAATCTCCAGGCCTTCTCCGGTAGGGATGGGCTAACTCCCCCCTCCCTGTACCTCCAGAAGGCCTGGCGTCATGTCCACACCCCAAAGACACTGCCCAGTTAAAATTTAACTTCTGGGGCTGGAGCGACAGCACAGCGGGAGGGCGCTTGCCTTGCACAAAGCTGACCCAGGTTCGATCCCTGGCATCCCATACGGTCCCAGAGCACGGCCAGGAGTAATTCCTGAGTGCAGAGCCAGGAGTAACCCCTGAGTGTTGCCGGTGTGACCCCCAAAAAAAATTTACTTCCTGGGAAACTGGGGACACAGGTTTGGGAAATGTATACCAATGAAGGGACAGGTGTTAGAACACTTTATGACTAAAACCCAATTTTTTGGGTTTTTTTTTTTGCTTTTTTTTGCTTTTTGGGTCACACCCGGCAATACTCAGGGTTTCTCCTGGCTCTGCACTCAGAAATTACTCCTGGCGGTGCTCGGGACCATATGGGATGCCGGGATCAAACCCGGGCCGGCATAGGCCAACCGCGTGCAAGGCAACGCTTGGCTATCACTCCAGCCCCTAAAAACCCAATTATGAACAACTTTGTAATTATCTATCTCACTGTCTGTCACTGTCGCCCCGCTCATCATCGATTTGCTCGAGCGGGCCCCAGTAACATCTCCATATGTCCTGTCTCATGCTAGTAGAGCCCAAGGTCATTCGTTGCTGCAGGAACATAAAGAGCCTCAGTCCATTCCGAATGAGGTCTATAATTGTTACTGGTATTTGGCATATCCAATATGACACGGGTAGCTTGCCAGGCTAAGTCCAGCATTTATTGATGAACCACACGGCCGCAAGCTGCCAAGCGAGCCAGGCTGTGATAGGCTGGTCTACTGAGTGGAGTTCTGACGAGAGAGGAGTCCGGATGTGGAAAATGGAGGCCCTCATGGAGTGGGGGGGGTCGCCTGGCTTGTTGCAAGGCTCTGCTGGGGTGGCGGGCCAGGGCTAGAACCTGCCATCCCTCCTGGGCGCCTTGTGAGCGGCTGGGCACAGGGAGAGCAAGTAGCTGCTCTGCCCCCATGTCTGTGAGGTCTCTGGCCCGGCATACCTGGAGCCGGATTTAAAAAAGACTGCTGTAGGGTGGAACTCCATGAGCCAGGCTGTGATAGGCTGGTCTGCTGGGTGCAGTTCTGACGAGAGAAGTCCGGATGTGGAAAATGGAGGCCCTCATGGAGTGGGGGGGTCGCTTGGGTTGTAAGGCTCTGCTGGGGTGGCGGGCTAGGGCTAGAACCTGCCATCCCCTCCTGGGCGCCTTGTGAGCGGCTGGGCACAGGGAGAGCCAGTAGCAGCTCTGCCCCAGGTCTGTGAGTCTCACAGTGATAGATATCTATCTCACAGTGATACCCACAGCTGCAATGCTCGGCCGGCCCCACGTGGAAGCAACCCATGTAGCTGACCTCCTGGTAAGGGGGCTCGCCAGCCTCTGGCCGAGTCCAACACTGCTCCAAGGGTTCGCCACATGTGCGGGAGAGGGAACACACTGGCCGAACCTGGAGTGGAGATTTGGGTCCTGCCCCTTTCCTCCGCCTCCATACCAGTTGCCCTGGAAGAGAGACCCACCCACATTAGACCAACAGCTCTGTTGGCGTGTGGTCACAAAGCAGTGCAATATTCTTAGAGAATGCTGATTTTAGGATAAGGTCCTTCCCAGGATCTTTCACATGTATACACTGTATACCATTCTAGGCAGGTTCTAATAGATACCAGTGAGCCTAGCAAGAAGCCAGAGCAACCCACACCATGAGGTCAGTCATTCTCAACATCCAGACTCCACAGTTCCTCAGAGCTCCATCCAAGAGAAAAACCTGATCTTTCCCCTGTAAGTTTCATCAGTAAATGCTAGAAATGAGAGCATTCTAATGAGAGTATATCACCTACACGGCAGAGCCTGGCAAGCTACCCATTTTTTATTTATTTGTTATGCCAAAAACTAGTAATTATTATTATTTTTTTTTTTTTTTGCTTTTTGGGTCACACCCAGCGATGCTTAGAGGTTACTCCTGGCTCTGCACTCAGGAATTACTCCTGGCGGTGCTCGGGGACCATATGGGATGCCGGGATTGAACCCAGGGCGGCATGGGCCGGCCGCGTGCAAGGCAAACGCCCCCCCGCTGCAAGCATCGCTCTGGCCCCAAATCACTGTAATAATAAATATTTTTTAAAATGTAAAGGGAAGGCAGAAACCTTTTTAAACAAAGGAAGACTGGCCTTGGCCCCGCAGTGAGCACAAGTCTCTGAAGCTGGCGCCGAGCCATGTCCCAACGGGCAGGCACAGCAAGCCCAGTACCACGGACTGTCAAACGTCCTTCCATAGGTAATCAGGTTGTAAAGCTAGGATACCTGACATACCATTTCTAGAAGATCTTGAACTTAATATTCGTCCAGCCATGTAAACCCCCAGAATAAATCTACTTCCTAGTCAGATATAATCCCCAGTTCAGTTGCTGAGAGTTCTGGGCTCAGCTGCCAACTTTCCCACACGCACACTGAGTGCCCTATCGCGCCTTAGAGTCACTACACATGAGCCTCTCCGAGGTTATCCTGAACCTGTCCCCTCCCTGGTCTTTCCCGTGAGCTCCATTCAGCAAAGCTGACTTTGTAGAGTCGTGATTCACTGGACTCGCCGGTGAACTTGGCGCTGCAGCATCAAACCTCTCCATGTTCCCAACATTAATGATATCAGAACATTAAAGGAGCGCTCATCCACTGCGGCGGGAAGGCTGTCTGTAACCCCTGTGGAAAGCAGTCAGGGGAGTTCCCAGGAAGCTGGAAATTGAGCTTCCATAGACCCAGCAAGTCCTCTCCTGGGTATCTGCCCACAGGGCACAAAACACTCATTTGCAAGGGCAAATGCACACCATTACTCACTGCAGCACTTAGTATAACAGCTAAAATATGGACTCCACGTGCACGTCCAGTGACAGACGAAGAGATTAGGAGATGTTACACACACGAAGAATACGACATAACTGTAAGGAATGACAAGACGCACTTGACGAGCCTGACGGAGACCTCATGCTGAGTGAAGGACGTCAGGAACATAAACTCGGACCTCACTTCCACGTGGTATACTGAGTAACTCATGAGGAAACATAATGCAGTAAAAGGGACACCTACTTCACCCCTAAACCCAGTGTATCAGAAGCGCCGGGCCGGAGCAATAGCACAACAGGGAGGGCATTTGTCTTGCACGCAGGCAACGCTGGTTCGATCCCCAGCATCCTGTAGGATCCCTGAGCACCGCAAGGTAATTCCTGAGGGCAGAGCTAGGAGTAAGTCCTGAGCATCGCCAGGTGTGACCCCAAAGCAAACTAACAAAAAGTAAGTGAGGGAGTGCGGAGAGGTGGACAGGAAATAACGGGAGCAGGGTCAAAGGGCCTTGGGTCCGCCTGTGATGTGGAGGTGTGGGACAGCTCTACACCAGCCAGAGTCCACGTGAGAGTCAAACCACGGCAACCAAACAACACGTCTCTCAACGTGGCGGGCTGGGGCCTGGGTGATGGCGGTGAAACCCGAGGGCACTGCTGTGGGGCACCTGGAACCCCATAAGTCTAAACTCAGTGACCAGTAGCTGCAGCTCACGGTTCTCTAGCAAACATTTTTTTTTCTGTTTGTTTTTTGGGTCACACCCGGCAACGCTCCAGGGGTTTCTCCTGGCTCTGCACTCAGGAATCATTCCTGGCGGTGCTCGGGGACCATATGGGACATTGGGGATCGAACCCCGCCAGTACAGGCCGGCCGCTCACAAGATAAATGCCTTACCTGCTGAGCTATCGCTCCGGCCCTCTAACATTTTAAGTTCTGCTGCGATACTTTGCATACAAGAGCCTCAGACTCATTTTTTTTTTATTTTATTTTTTTTTTTTTTTTTTTTTTTTTTTTTGCTTTTTGGGTCACACTCGGCAATGCTCAGGGGTTACTCATGCCTCTGCACTCAGGAATTACTCCTGGCGGTGCTCGGGGACCATATGGATTGCCGGGATCGAACCCAGGCTGGCCTTGTGCAAGGCCACGCCCCCGTGCCGCCGCCTCCGCCCACAAGAGCCTCATACTCATTTTTCTTATTTTCCTACTGCTCTTTCCTGTGCCGGCTCCAGCTATCCTCAGGGTTGACTCAGGGCTTGAGGGACCATACACGGTCCTGGGCACTGCTCAGTTGTGCAGGGCAGCACTGGGTGGCAAAGCATCAGCAGGCCAGAGCACCAGGCAGGTCCCGGGGTGCCAGGAGGGGCCCAGCCAGGCTGGTGGTGGAGGTGTGGCCAGAGGGGCCAGCCAGGCTCCAGAGCCCAAGTGTGCCCCCTACCCCCAACAGCTCAGGCCCTGTCCTGAGTCCTGGGAAGAGACACCCCATCCCCTTCTCCAAAATCTCTAGCCTGGGTCCAATCAGGATCCGCCGAAATCTAGTGAACCCACAATACATGTTTGCGGCCCCATGGAAAGCCACGAGAGTTCCAAGCAGAGGGTCCACTGAGGGCCAGCATTCGGCCCTCCAGGGGGCAGGGTGACGGCTGCCACCTTCTGAGATAGTCCCCGCAGGGGCGGCTGCAGCAAAGTGACTGGGCTCCCCTTCCAGGGGACGGGGCTTGTTCGGGGAGACACATGGGCAAGACGGATGTGTGTGCAGGTCGGGGGAAGGGAGGAGGCCCCGAGAGAGGGGTAGGGGAGTGTGTGTGTGTGTGTGTGGAGTGTGTGTGTATGTGTGTGTGCAGCGCATACGCAGGTCGTGGGGAAGGGAGGAGGCCCGAGAGAGGGGTAGGTGTGTGTGTGTGTGTGGGCTTGTGTGTGTGAGTGTGTGTGTGTGTGCGTGTATGTGTGTGTGTATGTGTGATGCCAAAGCAGGTCGCAGGGAAGGGAGGAAGCCCGAGAGGGTAGGGGTGTGTGTGTGTGTGTGGGCTTGTGTGTGTGTGTGTGTGTGTGTGTGTGTTGCAAGGTGCAGGGTCGCAGGGACGGAGGGGAGGCCCGAGAGAGGGAGGTAGAGGTATGTGCTTGCTGCAACGTGCTGCAAGCGTGTGTGTGTGTGTGTGTGTGTAGGTCGCAGGGAAGGGAGGGAAGCCCAAGAGAGGGGGTAGGGGTGTGTGTGTGTGTGTGTGTGTGTGTGTGTGCCAGCAAGCAGGTCGGGAAGGAGGAGGCCCAAGAGAGGGGTAGGGGGGTGTGTGTGTGTACGCGCAGCGTGTGTGTATGCGGGAAGGGAGGAGGCCCGGGAGAGGGGGTAGTGTGTGTGTGTGTGTGTGTGTGTGTGTGTGCAGGTCGCAGGGAAGGGAGGAGGCCCGAGAGAGAGAGAGAGAGAGAAAGAGAGAGAGAGGGGTAGAGGGGTGTGTGTGTGTGTGTGTGTGTGTGTGTGTGTGTGTGTGCAGGAGGTGTCGGTGAAGGGAGGAGGCCCAGAGAGGGGTAGGGGTGTGTGTGTGTGTGGGGGCGACATACCAGTACTCAGCAGATATTAAATGTTTATTGGCCAGAGATTAGAAAATGTACCGTGCTGGGGCCAGAGCAACAATACAGTGGGCAGGGCGCTGGCCGTGCATGCCACCGACCCAAGTTCAAGCCCCCCACATCCAACATGAACCCTGAGCACAGAGCCAGGGGGAAGCCCTGAGTACCAACCAGCAGGTGTGGCCCAAAAACCAAAACCAAAACCAAACAAAAAACCGAAACCAACAAAACCCCAAAAACCCATCTGTAAAGGACACTTTCTTCAGTCGGAGGGATAGCACAGCGAGTAAGGCCTGTCCTGCAAGTGGCGTCAAAGATATTGACCAAACGCTCCTGAAATTTGTATGGAACAATAAACCCCCAAGGATAGCTAAAGCAATCCTGGGAAAAAGAAGATGGGAGGCATCACCTTTCCCAACTTCAAACTGTACTACAAGGCAGTAGTAATTAAAACAGCGTGGTATTGGAATAAAAACAGACCTGTGGACCTATGGAATAGAATTGAGTATCCTGACACCCAACCTCAAACACATGATCATTTAATCTTTGATAAAGGTGCAGAGTCCAAAATGGAGTAAGGAAAGCCTCTTCAACAAGTGGTGCTGGGAAAACTGGGCAGCAACATGTAAAAAATGAATTTGGACCTGTGTCTAACACCATGCACAAAAATCAGATCAAAATGGATTAAAGAACTCAATATCAGACTTGAATCCATAAAGTATATTGAAGGAAATATAGGAAAAACCCTCCATGACATTGAAGCTAAAGGCATCTTCAAAGGTGAAACATCACTAACAAAGCAACTAGAAGAAAAGATAAACATATGGGACTACATGAAACTAAAAAGCTTCTGCACCTCAAAAGAAACAGTGACTAAGATAGAAAGACAGTCCACAGAATGGGAAAGAATATTCACCCAATACCCATCTGATAAGGGGTTAATATCCAGGATATATCAGGCACTGGTAGAACTTTACAAGAAAACAAACAACCCCATCAAAAAATGGGGAGAAGAAATGAACAGAAACTTCAGCAAGGAAGAAATTCGAACGGCCAAAAACATATGAAAAAATGCTCATCATCACTAATCATCAGAGAGATGCAAATCAAAACAACAATGAGATATCACTTTACACCACAGAGACTGGCACATATTCACAAGAGCAAGAACAACAAGTGCTAGTGTGGATGTGGGGAAAAGGGGACACTCATCCACTGTTGGTGGGAATGCCGGCTGGTACAGCTTTTCTGGAAAACAATATGGACATTCCTCCAAAGACTAGAAATCGAACTCCCATTTGACCCAGCCATACCACGCCTGGGAATCTATTCTGGGAAGCCAAAAATACGCAGCGGAAACACCATCCCTACTTTTATGTTCATAGCAGCATTATTCACAATAGCCAGAATCTGGAAAAAACCAGAGTGCCCGAGAATCGATGACTGGATAAAGAAGCTTTGATACAACTACACTATGGAATACTATGCAGCTGTTAGGAAAAATGAAGTTATAAAATTTGCCTATAAATGGATGGACATGGAGAAGATCATGTTGAGTGAAATTAGCCAGAAGGAGAGAGACAGATACAGAATGACTGCATTTATTTGCATGACATAAATATATATGTACATATTATGATACCAATATCCAAGGTCAAGTGAAACATGTATCAGGAGGTTTTGTCAAAGGTGGAAATTATCACAAACGTGTGGGAGTCAGAGGCTAGGTAAGACAGAAAATGGAACAGTGTGCTAACAATTGTCGAGGGTACTAATGCCAACCTAGAACTGAGCATTAAATAGAGGCAAAAAGATACACATGACAACCCTTTAATGCATGTTCTGTAATCCATAGTCTGGAGGGGAAGGAAAAGAGAAAGAGAGAGAGAAAGGGAAAGAAATAAAGAACCTGCCATGGAGGCGGGCTGGGGAAGGGAGGGAACCGGGGACGTTGGTGGTGGGAGATGGGCACTGGTGGAGGGACGGGTGCTGGAACACTGTATGACCAAAACCCAAATATGAACTTTTTAATTGTATATCTTTGTAATTGTAATAAAAAATATATAACAAAATAAATAAACCCAGTTTGATCCCTGACACCACTGATAATGCCAAGTCCTACCCAGAGGGATCCCTGAGCACAGAGCCAGGAGAAGCCTGGGTACCCTGCGGCCCCCAACAAAACGCAGCTGCAGGTCACAGTGGGCCTCTCACCCACAAGGGGCGGGGCATCCGCAAGGCGTGACACGGGGCGGGGCATCCGCAAGGCGTGACAGGGGCGGGGGCACCCCGCAAGGCGTGACAGGGGGCGGGCATCCGCAAGGCGTGGCAGGGGCGGGGCATCCGCAAGGCGTGACAGGGGGCGGGGCATCCGCAAGGCGTGGCAGGGGGCGGGGCACCCGCAAGGCGTGACAGGGGCGGGGGCATCCGCAAGGCGTGGCAGGGGCGGGGCATCCGCAAGGCGTGGCAGGGGCGGGGCATCCGCAAGGCGTGGCAGGGGCGGGGCATCCGCAAGGCGTGGCAGGGGCGGGGCATCCGCAAGGCGTGGCAGGGGCGGGGCATCCGCAAGGCGTGGCAGGGGCGGGGCACCGCAAGGCGTGACAGGGGGCGGGGCACCCCAAAGGCGTGACACGGGGCGCGGGGCACCTTCAGGAACCCGCAAGGGGGACACCTTCAGAACCTGGGTGGGCTGTGAAGAAACAACACCTCTGGGCACTGGCCCCTGGGCGTGGAGAAGTGAGCGGCTGGCCAGGCAGCAGGGGTGGGGCGTGTCACATGGATTCTGTGGGCAGGAGGGAAGGGACAGAACAAGACCCTGTGGGAATTTCTGACATTAGGCCCACTGGGCCCCCCAGGACACGGCAGAGGTCACAGGAGGAAACCCCGGAGGGGGCCACGGAAAGAAACAAGGATGGGAGGGACCACAGCAGGACACAGGTTGAGAGCTGTGACCTCCAGAGGACAGTGATGCTGCCCCCAACGCCAACCCGAGCCCCAGCGGAACCCTCCCTGTGGACAGCTGGGGCCCACCAAGCAGCGCAGGGACACACCTCCAAAGCCACGCGGGAGCGGCCGCCAGGCTCAAGCACTGAGAGGGCAGCACCAGGCCGCGGCTGCAGACCCGCCGCAGGCCTCCTGGAAGCGCGTCCTAGAGCCAGTGTGCGGCCCTGGCGTTCACAACACACAGCCCCTGTGACAAGTCAGGGAGCAGACCCAGGACTGACCGCCAGTCTCCAACACCACAGCAGGGCTGAGTTCATGTGCAGCTCATGGGGGACGAAGCCCCTCACACGCCACGGGCCACTGGGTGCTGTCCGCCCGGGGCTGGGGCTCTGGCACTTGCTGGGTACAGGGGACTCAGTTTAGCCTCTGAGGCTGGACATGCAGACTGCAAGATCCCCGATGGAGACCCCCCATCTAACATACAGGGCCCTTCCCCTTTCCCCCCTCCCCTCTCTCCTGCGAGGTCACAGCACGCCTGCCCTGGGCTCTGACACGCCAAGGAAAGCCTGTTCTTGGAGCCTGGCTTTCCCCGTGCCTACTGGGTGCTGCTGCTGCCCCCCACCGCCGCCTCCACTCAGGGACGGTCCCTCTTTCACTCTTCACGGGCTCCCAGGCACTTGCGCCAGAGCCTCTGGCCTTCCCAGAACTGTCAGGCTGGGGAACGGCCGGAGGAGGCCGAAAGGGCCCGGCACAGGAGCAGCACCAGTGTCTGGGCAGGACTGAGGGCTGTCCGTCACAGGCAGGCCCAGGAGGACAGCTGCTGTAGAACCAAGTGGCGCTAAACTGCCACACTAACAGCGACAGCTATCGGCTGCCAAGGTCAGTCTGGCCCTCACTCAGCATAGCTGACCTTTGGGCTCTGCAAGGGAAGGACGCAAAGGCACAGATGCTGAGACGAGGACAGACCCTCCGCCAGACGGCCCTCCCGCTGGGACAGACCCTCCGCAGACGGCCCTCCCGCTGGGGACAGACCCCCTCGGCAGACGGCCCTCCCGGGGGGGGGACAGACCCCTCGGCAGACGGCCCTCCCGCGGGGGACAGACCCCCTCCGCAGAGCGGCCCTCCCGCTGGGGACAGACCCCTCCGCAGGCGGCCCTCCCGCTGGGGACAGACCCCTCCGCAGACGGCCCTCCCGCAGGGGACAGACCCCTCGGCAGACGGCCCTCCCGCGGGGGACAGACCCCTCCGCAGACGGCCCTCCCCGCGGGGGACAGACCCCCTCCGCAGACGGCCCTCCCCGCGGGGGACAGACCCCTCGGCAGACGGCCCTCCCGCGGGGGACAGACCCCTCCGCAGAGCGGCCCTCCCGCTGGGGACAGACCCCCTCCGCAGACGCGGCCCTCCCGCGGGGGACAGACCCCTCCGCAGAGCGGCCCCCCCGTGGGGACAGACCCCTCGGCAGACGGCCCCTCCCGCTGGGGACAGACCCCCCCCGCAGACGGCCCTCCCGCGGGGACAGACCCCTTGGCAGACGGCCCTCCCGCGGGGGGGACAGACCCCTTGGCAGACGGCCCTCCCGGGGGGGACAGACCCCTTGGCAGACGGCCCTCCCGTGTGGGACAGTCCCCTCTGCAGACTGCCATCTCGCAGCTGCCCTGGACCTGCTCTGAGACCTAACCAGGGGGCTAAGTTGGGGGGGTGGGGGGGCTCAGCTTCCTGGGAAACAAAGGCACTGAGCCGGCTGTGCCCAGGCAGGGACCTGGAGGAGCTACTGTCCTGGCAGTGTCTCGTCCCCAGGCGCGGGCAGCCAGGCTGTCCAGATGCGACTCACGCAGGTTTCAGTCTCAGGAAGCCAGCACACAGCCAACCCCTTCCAGATTCTCGGCTGCTGCCCTGCCGGGAACCAGACGGTGCTCACTGCCCTGCCCTGCCCTGCACACACGGGAGCCTGGGCTTCCCTCACAGGGGCAGGAGGCCGGGTCGGCCCTGGGAGCCAGGCTCTCCCTCACCTGCACTGGGTGTGGGACGGGGGGAGGCGAGCTTCAGCCAGCGAAGGAGTCTGTCAGCACCACGCAGCACCCAGGGTACAAGTGGGCCGGGGGTGTCGGGGAGCCCCAGGGGCTCCGACTGCAGCCCACCTCTCCTACCAACACCTCAGCAGCTGCCACGCAGGCTCCCGGCCTCAGCAAGACACAGGGCAGGTGGGAGCAGGGAAAGGGTGAGGGAACAGCACGCCAGCAGAGGGAACGGGAAACAGGAGGACTCTATTTACACTAACTGTGCGTGCAGCCTCTCAGCTGGAAGACCTCATCTGAGGTGCCAGAAGGTTCCGCACCATTCACAAGCTCTGCAGAATGCATGCAGTTGCCATGGTAACACTGACAGTATATTTCTTGGCGCCGGACATATAAATTACCACCCACAATGCATTTAATACGGCTTAGGGGCACCAATTCATAACAAAATAAATTTGAGTTCTGAGTCTTAGGTAAACAAAGAGGAGCAGCCGGAGGTGAAGCCCGCCGCGGGGGAGGCAGTGCGGACGCCGCGAGCCTGCACCATGCATGGCGGACAGCTGCTGTGGAGCGCAGTGTCCCTGCTGGGTTACGGGAACCGCCAGGCACGCCTGCAGCTCTGGCTCCACCACGCTGAGGGACTCAAAGCAGAGCGTCTCTAAAGAACACCTCCAGCAGTTTATCGGAGGGCTTCGCTAATATTAGAGATCACTGTTGGGCAGTTCCACTGTCCCTGCTGAGCAATGAAAGTTCTATCCTCAGGTTCAGAAGATACCCGCTTCTGACACCCCAATTCTTCCCCATCACCAGAGATGCCCTAACAATCAAAACCCACTCAGTGCATACCAGGAGAGTCCAACCCAGCGGTGAAGCAGAGAAAGAATGCCATTACCGTGGCCAGGCTGCGAGGGCTTTTTCCGTTTCCCTTCCCGGGAAGCCCGCGGCACTCCCCAGCTCCCCTGCTGCTGCGGGCCCCCGCCATGGCCGCTGCTCTCCGTCCCCTTCCTCACCTCCCCGCAGTCTGCAGGCCCAGGAGCCGAGGGGGCCCGAGACCTCCCCGCTGCTGCCACCCCGACGCGGCAGGCGCTGCATTGCAGTGTTCCTGAGCGCTGCCAGCCTGAGCCAGGCACTCCGGGCACCGGGGCTGTTTCCCCGCACAAGGACTTTGTGGGGACCCTGAAATAAATGCTGCGACTGCCAGGGGAGCAGAGGAGCCGCACAGGCTGCAAAGGTGAGGACCCGAGACATTCCGCTGCAGGGGAGGAGCCAGGACCCCCTGCAGAGAGCACGCAGAGCTGTGGAGGCACTTGACATGCTGGACCACTGACCTCACGGCCAGATGCAGAGCCGGCTTTCCGGGGCCTGTGATCCTCGGTCACTCACCCAGGACCTGGTGAGCCGCCACCACGTGCAGGGCGGGCAAATCTGCAGCCAGCACCCCAGGGGCAGTGCCGCACCTGGAGCATCCCAGACCTGATCTGCAGGAGCAAATTTTCTTTTCTTTCTTCTTCTTTTGCTTTTTGGGTCACTCCCTGCAATGCTCAGGGGTTGCTCCTGGCTCTGCACTCAGGAATCAACCTGGCAGTGCTCGGGGGACCATATGGGATGCCGGGATCGAACCCGGGCCAGCATGGCCGGCCGCGTGCAAGGCAAACGCCCCACCCGCTGAGCTATCACTCCAGCCCCCGCAGGTGCAAATTTTCAACAGGGAGTTCAAGGTCACAGTCTTGGGGGTCACAGGAGGGGGGGCAGCCAGGCGGGTGTGACAGGAGTCCTGCAGGCAGCACTGTCCCAGGCTGGCCATGGCCATCCCCGTTCCCTCTGCCCCCCTGCCCCCAATGACCACAGCCCGGGTCCACCAAGTTCTCGGGAATTCTCCTGGCTCTGTGCTTGGGCGCCAACGCAGCTCTCCTGCCCGCAGAGTGCCTGTTGTGTGCAGCCTTCCGGCAGCGCCCTCCTGCCCTGCGTGCTGGAAGCCCCCAACACCCAACCCTGAGCAGGCACTGACCACAGGAGACCCCGTGTCCCTGCAGCGTGCTGCCCATGACCTGCTGTGGCTCTCCTGTGAGGACTCCCCTGCACATTCAGGCTCCAGAACCTTCTCCTGTCCCCTGTCCAGGACTCCGGCCCCAGGGGCAGTGGCTGCTGCAGCCACACTGTGGTGGGCACCTGAGCGATGTCACCCCTCGGGGCGGCCACCTGGGAGGTGGAGACAGGCAGACAGCAGGGAGACCGAGGCAGGATTCCCGAGGAGTCCAGGGCCCAGACCCCACTAGGGCTTTCCCACCTGCAGCCCCTGGAGCATAAAGCAGCCTGGCCCTCGCCACAGAAGGACACCTGTGGGGCCAGGGGTCAAGGCTGGTTCTAGAGCAGCTGCGGTACGGAGGCCTCTGCTTGGGCCTGCTTCAGGGGGCATTCAGGGGGGAGCCAAGGACCCTGTGCCCATGCTGCAGAGAGCAAGGCACCTGGCCTGTGCCAACATGGCCCCAGCACCATCGGACCAGCCCTGAGCACTGCCGTAGTATGACCCCAAGACCAGAAAACAAACCCACAAAAGACTTAAAAGGCCCCCATGGCTCCAGCAGGGTGAGGCTGAGAGTAAAGACCGCAGCCCCGCTGGGCCCTCCACACCACACCACAGTACGAGAACTACTTCCAGGGGACTGTGGTCAGGCAGAGGACAGCGGGGGCTGCAGGGCCAGAAGTGGATGATCAGAGGAGCAATGAGGAGGACGCCGCTAAGAACCCTCCAATAGGCTGAGGCTAGGGCAGGGGACAGCCCCACCCTGCCTCCTAAGAGGCCACACTCCTCCACGCCGCCAGCAGGACTGCAGGCCACCAGCAGGCTCAGGCCTGGCATCA
>JAJIBD010033425.1:0-17648 GCA_021461705.1 Cryptotis parvus | reverse complement strand
AGAACTGTATGCAGTATATAAATGTGAAAGATCCTGGGAAGGACCTGGTCCCTAACGTCTAGTACTATCGAAAACTGTCGTGTATTTGCAGAGCTGTGGGTCTGGAGTGCCTCTCTTAGGGGTTGCTGGCTGTGGTGGTTGGGAGCTCCGAGCCACACCCCTCCAACATGGAGGTGGAAGAATGGGAGGAGGAGCCCAAATCCCTGCTCCAAGTCTGGCTAGGGTGGCTCTCCCCGCATGTGTGACTGAACCCTTGTAGCTATGTTGTATATGAGTATATAATATATATATATATATATATATATATATATGACATATTATATATAATGTATATATATACATATATGTCAGGGAATGCCACCGGGTCCCTGACAGTGCCATGAAGCGTAAGTTCCCTTCTACCCCCAAGTCGGTGGGGAATGGATGAAGACTCAGGAATCCAGTGCAGTTTTAAAAGGCTTTATTTATCACAGGTTCAGGCATACAAGTCAGCAGTAGAAAAAACCTATGCTTAGGATTCCCGGCTAAAACCCCAGCCATGATGGCGGCCACCATGTGTTAAGGCCCTGTAAAGAGGGAGACAAAGACAAGACTCCCAAGAAGGGTGTGAGCTCAAAAGAGAGAGTCAAAAAAAGAGAGGGAGAAAGAGGAAGCAGGCTGATTTTGTACCCTGCAACTCAGACCTCCCACTTTTATGGGAAACAGGAAGGGTCAAATGACCTTAGGTAGTTTCTCCCAGCACCTCACCTAGGCCATATTATATGCTAATGTTTTGAGCCAAGATCTGCCTGGAAATGTCTTTATAGGGTAGAGAAGGGGGGTTTCTGAGATGGCATGTCTCTGAGCCAAAGATTAATACTAATGCCAGTTAAATATTTCTCCAAGACTTCACAAGAGTTTCGTCTAGTTCACGGTAGCTTTGTATTTTAGTTGCCTTTGAGTTATCAGAGAGCCATGCTTGCTTGCTTGGGAGGCAAAACAGCATTTCTCTCCGGTCTAATTACTTAGAGATCCAATGTGGCCAGACAAATATGCTGGTAAGATCTAGCTAGTCCCACAATGATTGTGGTCTCCTGAGGCTTGCGCCTTGCCACATTGGCGAATGAGCTCGAGAGTTTCTGAAGACAGGTGTCCTTTTGTGTCTTTCTCTCTCTCTCTCAGCATTCTTCGCACAATCATGGAGGTGCTGGAACCAGTCTGTTGTATTCTTCATCAATGTCGCCAATGATGGTATCTTCCCATGTTGCTGCAATCGTGCCAAAGAGTTTCCTGTTGGTGGTCATTCTGGGAGTTCTCTTCTTAAACTTTGCAGCCTTTTCTCCCCATTGCGGGAAGTAGAATTTTTGCACGAAGGAGACGGTGGTCCGATCCTATTTGGAATTTGGGGACGACAGCAACATCGGTCAGACAAAATCGCTCGATTGAAGATGTTGTGGATAATTTCATTGTGGAACTGTAGCCCAGGCGGGTCCCATGTCCAAGGTTTCGCTTCAGCCTCTGGAACTGTGAGTTCCCATGAATGGTCTTGGTGGACATGATGAACTCAGATAGTCTCTCACCCTGTTCATTCCATTCTAGGCCATGGATCCTGATGAGGAGTTCTTTGGCTGATCTTCTCGGTCCTATCTTGGCATGAAAATCACTGACTATGATCTTGTAGGTGTGAAGAAGAAGGTGTGATCTTTTTTTATAGAACTCCTCCAGTTCCATGTAGAATTTCTCAATTTCATCTTCTTTGTATGTGGATGTTGGTGCGTAGGACAATGAAGAGAGAATTTGCTGGCAGTGGGCCACATCTCGTCAAGTGTAATTGTTCTATCCGGTTTGTTAGGCATTCAAATGAATTAATGTTGACGGCCATGTCATATTGACAAGGACACCAATGCCACCGAGAACTCTATCATCACATGTTCCAAGGAACAATTCTTCTCAGGTGTGAAATACAGCATGATGCGACTGACGCCTCCTTGTCTCGGTCAGACTAATGATTTCGTACTTGATCTTTGGCGCTTGCACCATCAGATCCTCAATATATGCTTCCAATGCCAGCGTACGTGCATTGAAAGTACAGGTCATTTTAGTCCTTCTTTGTTTTGGCAGCCTAGGATGGCCATGAAATTTTATCAGGCACTGCTTGTTCGCTTTTCTTGCTGCTGCCGTATTAAGGGCTCTTTCGGGTTCAGGAAAATAAACTTTTTTGTTACTGGTTTTGGCATATTAAACATGCATAGGACAGCTTGCCAGGCTCTGCTGTGCGGGTGCTATACGCTCATTACTTTGTGGGACTCTCTAAAATTCACACCAACATTAAATGAAGGTTTATTTTCTTACTACCTTTGCAAACACTGTATTTTGGAGGAGTGGGTCTTTTTTTTTAGTGAATGAGGCTGTTCTTGTGTTTTTTTTTTTTTTTTTTTTTTTTGCTTTTTGGGCCACACCCAGCGATACTCATAGGTTACTCCTGGCTCTGCACTCAGGAATTACACCTGCCAGTTTTTGGGAGATCATATGGGATGCATTGAACCTGGGTTGGCCACATGCAAGGCACTGATTATCCCTCCGGCCTGTTTGTTTTTTTTTTAAATATATCCCAAAGACTCACAGGCATGGGGCATAGCTGCTACTGGCTCTCCCTGTGCCCAGCCACTCACGAGGCGCCCAGGAGGGATGGCGGGTTCTAGGCCTGGCCCGCCACTCCAGTAGAGTCTCAAAACAAGCCAGATGACCCCCCACTCCACGAGGGCCTCCATTTTCCACATCTGGACTTCCCCTCGTCAGAACTCCACCCAGCAGACCAGCCTATCACAGCCTGGCTCACGCCGCCGCTTGTGGCCACGCGCGATTCATCAATAAATGCTGGATTTAGAGATGACCACAGAGTATGCTACCCACATGCCAGAGCCTGGCAAGGTGCACCTGTGTGGTATTTGATATGCCAAATACCAGTAACAATTATAAACCTCATTCCCATGACCTGATGGAATGGTTTGAGGCTTTTTATGTTCCTGGAGCAAGCAGATGCCCTTGGGCTCTACTTGCATGGACAGGACATATGGAGATGTTACTGGTGCCTGCTCGAGAAAATCGATGATGAACAGGAAGACAGTGATACAGGGATATGCCATTGGACTAAGGTGATATCTGTAATAGGTATAAAGCTCATTGTCTTTTTGATTTTGCATTCTGTGATAGTAAGTGATATTCCTATTGACCATCTCTGTCTTTCATTTGCTTATGCCTTGTGCATTTATCTCTTTTCCTCATTCATTGATCAGGTTATTGTCATCATTGTTGCTGAGATTTTGTGAATATTTTCAAGTTTCAAACAGTCCTTCATCTAAAGTATGTGTGCAAATATTAGTTTTAAATAGGTAAGATCTATTGAGAAATTATTTTATTTTTAATTAATTAATAATAATTTTAGTTGTTGATAGTTGAGTTTTAAGCATATATTTTAGTACCAATTTTACTACCAGTGAGAATTCCTTCCACCAGAGTTCCCATGATCACTTCTGTCCAACCACTCCCTCCCCAGCCTGCATTTTAGTTTAGCCCAAAATTTCTTTTGTCTTCAAAAAAAAATTCTTACCTTTCTGTAATCCCACTTTCCATTTTTTTTAAATCTTTCTTGATAGAATTAAATAATTGGAAATATTTCCTTTGAGGGACCTGAGTGATAGTCCAGCCAGTATGGTGTTTTCCCTTCACCAGGGTTTGATCCTTGGCATCCCATATGGTAACCTGAGCACCACCAGCAGTAATTCTTGAATGCAGAGCCAGAAGTAATCCCTGAGCAATGCTGGGTGTGACCCAAAAAGACAAAAAAAAAACACCAAAAATCTTTGATGTCCTATTCCTGGAGACTATTACATTTGTTTTCTCATTATATTTCATGGTTTATGGTTGGACCTATAAGCCTGATCAAGTTTCAGTTAATTTTTTTGTGCAGGGTATAAGACACAGATATAGATTCTTTTCTTTGAAAATTGTTATCTGATTTTATTAACAGCATTTAATGAAGAGACTTTCCTTGCTTCACTTCGTATACATAACTCCATTTTTGTAAATTAACTGTTACTGTATTTGAGGATTTATCATTATTCTCGATTCTGGTAGACTGGTTTGACAGTCTATCCTTACTTCTGTAACTTGAAATATTGTTAATTTGAATACTACATCTTACAGTATAATTTAAGCAGGGAAATGTATATCTCCCAACTTCTCTTTCTACTTAGGATGTCTTTATTCATGGGATTTATGGTTCTATAGAAATTTTAGTATTGTTTTTATATGTAGTTGAAGAGTATCACTGTATCACTGTCTTCCCGTTCATCATCAATTTGCTCGAGCGGAGCACCAGTAACATCTCCATATGTCCTGTCTCATGCTAGTAGAGCCCAAGGGCATCTACTTGCTCCAGGAATGAGCTTCAAGCCATTACATCAGGTCATGGGAATGAGGCCTATAACTGTTACTGGTATTTGGCATATCAAATACAACACGGGAGGCTTGCCAGATAGGCTCTGCTGTGCGGGCGGCATACTCTTAGTCACCTCTAAATCCAGCATTTATTGATGAACCGAGCCGGTCTGTAACAGGCTCTTCTGCTGAGTGGAGTTCTGATGAGAGGGAAGTCCGGATGTGGAAAATAGTGGCCCTCATGGAATGTGGGGGTCATCTGGCTTATTGCGAGGCTCTGCTGGGGTGGCGGGCTAGGGTTAGAACCTGTCATCCCTCCCGGTGCCTCTTGAGTGGCTGGGCACAGGGAGAGCTGGTAGCAGTTCTGCCCCATGTCTGTGAGTCTCTGGATCAGCATACCTGGGCCAGATTTGAAAAAAAGGCTGCTGCAGGGTGTGTCCAATAAGTGGGGCTGTAATAGGCTCTTCTGATGGGTGGAGGTCTGATGAGAGGGAAGTCCGGATGTGGAAAATGGCAGCCCTCATGGAGTGTGGGGTCATCTGTCTTGTTGCGAGGCTCTGCTAGGGTGGTGGGCCAGGGGCTAGAACTTCGCTATCCCTCCCACAAAAAGAAAGCATGTATTCAAAAGAAAGCATGTACCCACAAAGAGTAATATTGTGCTTTTAGTGAGGATTTCATTGAATCTCTATAGTGCTTTTTGTTAAATAGTAATTTTGACAGTGCTAATTTTTCCAATACCTAGACCATAGAATATTTTTCCATTTCCTAGCATTCTATTTACTTTAATAGGTTATTGATTTTTTATGACAAAAGAAACATTGGACTAAAACTAAAAACTGCTGGAAGTAAATATTCACACTCAACCCATCAGATAAAAGATTGACATCCAGGATTAAAAAATACTCACAAGGATGTAAAATTAAAAAAAAATTCTAAAAGCCTCATTTAAAAAATGGTGAGAAGAATTGAACATCGGTTTCTCTGAGGAAGATCAACAGATGGCCAATAGGCACATGAACAGTGCTCATTATCACTTATTACTAGGCAACTCAAATCAAGGCAACAATAAGATATCATCTTTCACCAGTGAAAATGGCACAAATAAAAAGATCTGTGAACAATCTCTGTTGGAAGGGAGGTAGTCAAAAAAAGGAACCTTTATGCACTGCTGGTAGGGCTCTTTTAAGATCCAACCATTATGGAAAACAGTATGAAGGGTAATAAGTAAACTCAGAATTGAACTCCCATGTGACCCATCAATTCCACCTTTGGGTATCTATCCCCAGGACAGAAAAAAATGTATTCAAAAGGAAAGCATGAACCTATTATTCATTATAGCACTCAATACAATAACTATCATTTGGAGTCAAGCTCCGATGTCATTATGTAAAATGATATAAGCAAGGATAAACTACCACAGGATGATATCACTTATGTGTGGTATTTAGAACAACTAGATGAGAGAATGAAATATTTAAAGCGGTGGGGTGGTAATCCTGATCAATCTTGGCCCTAATGTGTAGGGTGGAGAAAGAAAGATAGATTGGATGGGTGTTGGCAAAAAAATACAGAGAAGAAGCATCGGGGGTCAGTGAGGGAAATCAGGTATAAAGGTGCCATTAAGGAATGAATGATAGAGCCAAACATCCAGACCACAGAGTCAACGATACAGGAATCAAGATGCCCAATATTAACATCCAGACTTAGGAAGGGTCCTGTCAAGAGGACAGGCTAGAGTGGGTGAGGGTTGCATGGAAGGGGCTTGGGAACATTTGTGGAGGGAGGTTGACACTGGTGATGACTTTAGTGCTACAATATTGTATGTAATATTTAACTACATATAACGTGTAAATCACAGTGCTTGAATTAAAAAGAAACTGGACAAATAAATAAAGGTTCTTCTTTAGTGCTTCCTGTAAGACATTATAAAGCTATGAATTCTTAAAATATTACTAGCGTAAATCACTCTATCATTCTTTCAACTCTGATTGATAGACTACGTGGTTATAGTATTTGTGCTGAAAGGTTTAGATTATGGAGCTTTTCTACCATTTATTTCCATTTTCTTCTGGCTTATATAGTATCATTTGATTGAACTAGTGTGAATTTTATTTGCTTTCCACTTTTTATGTGTTTCTTTTTGATAGTTTTGCTTTCAATATTTTGCCTTTAGTCTTTGAATTTTGCCATGTTTGAATACAATGTAACTTGGAGTTTTTCCTGTTTGAGTCTATTTTTGCTATGAACCTATTAGCCTCTTGTATTTCATTTGATTTTCCCCTTAACACTGGGGAACTCCTATGTATGATATCTTTAACTTTTGTTTCTGCATCACATTGAATTCCTGTATTTTGAGGAACTCTGATGATTCTTATATTGTTCCTCTTAAACACATTCCCTAGTTCTCTTCTCATTTATTTTCAGACCATTTTTAAGCTTCTTTCTGTTCTAGACGCTTCTTTCAACTTATCTTAGAGATCCTCAATATTTTCCTCAGTATGATGCTATTCAGAACCTCTATTCAGTTTATTTTTAATCATCTATCATGCTCTTCATTACTGATATATCTGCCTGTATTATTCTATTTTGGCTCTCATAATTTTTCATGGGGGGTTTCTGTGGCCTTGTCAGAAGGTTGAAACATAGTTTTTTACTAATGCTATTAGAGTATATCTTCCTTAATTGGAAATCTTCCATAATTTTAAATTATTTTCCACTACAATGAACTGGGAATAAGTTAACAATAAAACAAGTTTCACTTGGAGTTATCTGAATGACAAGGGACATCATTTAAATCAGACTTACTTCAATATACTCGGTAAATCACTTCTGTGCAAATGTAATCTACTTTTCCATATTTCCCAATGGAGGGAAATAAGGGTTGCTAGTTTAAGAGTGTTGCAAGTCCTAAGAGTTACTCCTATAGAGTGTAATGGTATGACTTGGTATTTTGTAACTCCCCCTTTTATTGGCCACTTATGGTCTTTCATTTTTATCACCCCTTACTTGATGGGGAGTCCAGACTTTCAGTGGCTCTCCTAAAATAAATTTTTGTTTTCTATGGAATTTAATTTTCTTTTTGTTGTTGTTGTTATTGTTGCTTTTCCCTTTGTTTTTTGGGTCACACCCAGCGATCCTTAGGGGTTATTCCTGGCATTTTTGCTCAGGAATTACTACTGGAGGAACTCAGGGAGACCATATAGGATGCCTGGGATCAATCCTGAGTCGGCCGCATGCGAGGCAAACGCTTACCTGCAGTGCTATCGCTCTGGCCCCTAGGAATTCAATTTTCTTAAGAAATTCTTTACCATTAAGGAATTTGCTACCACTGCACTTGATGTGGAAGTGAGGGATGTTGACATAACTGATGAGGGATTCTGAGTGAGTAGAGCACCCACAAAAAAGTTGAGGAGAGCTCATACAAACAAGACTCCATGAACCACTTCAGAGGAATAGCTCAATTTTATAGGTGGTACAGGGATATTTAAACTGGGGAAAGTAGGGTGTGAACTCTGTGTTAGCCAATCAAGTAGAGGGATTAAAACAGGGTGTGTGCCTAATTCTAATCAAGTAAATTGGGAAAGGGGGATTAATACAGAGTGTGTGATTCTGTGCTTAATGTGTTTAGTAACAACTGAACAGAGAAATGAGTGTAAACCCCTATATTACACTGTTAAGCCCTTAAGAATTATGGGGCCTGAACAGAAGGTAGGGTATTTGCCTTGCAAGTGACTGACCCAAATTTGATCCCAGCATCCCATATGATTCTCCAAGAACCGCCAGGAGTAATTCCTGAAGTGCAGAGCCAGGAGCAACCCCTGAGCATTGTCAGGTGTGACACCCTCCCCAGAAAGAATAGTAATGCATGGTTCTAGGAGTTTCCCCATACTTTCAATTAAGAGAGCTTAGTGCTATAGCTTCTTCTCTGATACATTAAAGGCAAAATACTTTGCTGGATTAGACATTGACAAAAATGGAGCTGAAATTAAAGGATATTAAGATTTTATGTGACAGTTGAGAGACCTTATACCACACTAGGAGGTCGAGATAAGGTCCCTTTTAATTCCTGATAAAGCAGTTTGACTATAATGCTATATTCTGCAACGAAGTCTACAGAACCCCACCATTTCTAAAAAAAAATATTTTCTAATTTGAGGGTGTTTAGGAGCTTTTAATCACAAATATAGAATTGTTGGGCTGAGATTATTCCTCAAGAGTAAGTGCGTATCCTAAATATGTGCTTAAACTTTGCCTTAGAATGGAAGATTTTATATCTCTTTTTTGGGGGAATCTTCTGATAGGAGTTTACGGTTGGCTAAGGTCAATGCAGTAATCTTCATGCTACTAAAGAAATTTATTAATTTAATTTAAATAATTTTGCCTTAGATGGGAAGATTTTTTATCTCTTTTTTGGGTAATCTATTCTGAGAGATTTTTAAGATTGGCTAAGGTCAACCCAGTAATCTTCATGCAACTAAGGAAATTAATCCTTTGGCCTGTTACCAGGTTTGGGTAATGCAAAGATGAGAAGAGGTGAGCATGGTAAGTGTAAGGTGCCCTTGGAGGCATGCAGGAGTCCATCTAATTCCTTTCTAGTTTGTATATTCTTGGTTCCTGGGCTTTTGATACTGAGAGAGGAGTCCACTCAATGGTCACAGATATGGACATTTCTCTTTTCATAGCAGGCACATTTACAGTTTTTCCTTAAGATGATCTGCCTTTCATTTGACAAGATTCAACACCTGTTCATGATAAAAGCTCTCCATAAAATGGGGATTGAAGGAACCTTCCTCAAGATAAACCAGGCCATCTACTACAATCCCACAGTGAGCATCATTCTCAATGGGGAAAAACTGAAAGCCTTCCCCTTAAGATCAGGGACAAGACAAGGCTGCCCACTCTCACCACTTCTATTCAATATAGTATTGGAAGTACTTGTCATAGCAATCAGGAAGAAAAAAGACATTAAGGGCATCGAGATAGGAAGGGAAGAAGCCAAGTTGTCACTATTTGCAGATGACATGATATTATACCTGGAAAACCTGAAACTCTCTACCAAGAGGCTCCTAGAAATATTACATTCCTATAGCAGAGTAGCAGGGTACAAAATCAATACCCAAAAGTCAATGGCCTTCCTATATGCAAACAGTGAAAGAGAAGAAAGGGACATTAAAGAAACTCTCCCATTCACAATTGCGCTACAGAAAATCAAATACCTAAAACCAGTTTGATAAAGAATATAAAGGATCTCTACAAAGAAAACTACAAAACATTACTTCAGGAAATAAAAGAGGACCTGAGGAAATGGAGACACATTCCTTGCTCATGGATTGGAAGGATTAAGATTATCAAAATGGTAATACTCCCTAGAGATTTATATAGATTCAATTCTGTCCCTATAAAGATAGCCATGATGTACTTCATAGAAATTGAACAAACACTCCTGAAATTTGTATGGAAGAATAAACCCCCCACGAATAGCTAAAGCAATCCTTGGGAAAAAGAAGATGGGAGGTATCACTTTCCCCAACCTCAAGCTCTACTTCAGATCAGTTGTAATTAAGACAGTGTGGTATTGGTATAGAGACAGACCCGTAGACCTATGGAATATAACTGAATATTCTGAAACACACTCTCAAATATATAACCACTTAATCTTCAATAAAGGAGCAAAAAAATATTAAGTGGAGCAAAGAAAGCCTCTTCAACAAATGGTGCTTGTAAAACTGGACAGCTACATGTAAAAAATGAACTTAGGCCTCCTTTTAACGCCATGCACAAAAGTCAGATCAAAATGG
Organism: Cryptotis parvus; assembly: GCA_021461705.1. Lineage (NCBI taxonomy): Eukaryota > Metazoa > Chordata > Mammalia > Eulipotyphla > Soricidae > Cryptotis > Cryptotis parvus. The sequence goes on along the minus strand of JAJIBD010033425.1, from coordinate 7,431 downwards.
ATTATAGATCTCAACATCAGATATGAATCTATAAGGTTCATAGAAGGAAACATAGGAGAAACGCTCTATGACATCAAAACTAAAAGTATCTTTAAAGAGAACACACCACTGACCAAGCAACTGGAAACAAAGGTAAACAAATGGGATTATATAAAATTGAAAATCTTCTGCACCTCAAAAAGAAATGGTGTCCAAGATACAAAGACAATCCACAGAGTGGGAAAGGATATTCACCCAATACACAGCTGACAAGGGGTTAATATCCAGGATATATCAGTCACTGGTAGCCCTTCACAAGAAAAAACAGCCAACCCCATCAAAAAATGGAGAGAAGAAATGAACAGAAGCTTCCAAAAAGAAGAAATTCGAATGGCCAAAAGGCATATAAAAAGTGCTCTTCATCTTTAATCATCAGGGAGATGCAAATCAAAACAACAATGAAGTACCATCTCACACCACTGAGACTGGCACACATCCAAAACAGCAAGAACAACCGGTGCTGGCATGGATGAGGGGAAAAAAGGGACTCTCATCCACTGTTGTTGGGAGTGTTGACTGGTCCAGTCCTTTTGGAAAACAATATGGGCATTCCTCCGAAAACTAGACATTGAGCTCCCATTTGATCCAGCAATAGCACTCCTGGAAATATACCCGAGAGACTGAAAAACACATAGCAGAAACACTATCTGTAATTCTTTATTCATCTCTCCGCTATTCACTGTAGCTAGAATCTGGAAACAACCTAAATGCCAGAGAACAGAGGACTGGCTAAAGAAACTGTGGTTCATCTACACTATGGAATACTATGCAGCTTTCAGAAAAGATGAAATTATGAAATTTACCTGCAAATGGATGGACATGGAGACTATCATGCTGAGTGAAATTAGTCAGAAGGAAAAAGGACAGATATAGAATGACTGCATCCATTAATAGGATATAAAATAGATACCAGTGTTTTACTAAATGTGGGAAATGGTAATGGCAGATTAAAACTCATCATTGAATATACACAAAGAGCCTTAAGTGATAAACTCTAAATATCTGCAGGGCTAGCCACAATGTGTAAAATAAGAGGGAGTGAGATGCAGAGCCAGAGAGAGAGACAGAGAGAGAAAGAGAGGAAACAGGGCTACCTGCTATTGGGGCAGCATGGGGGTGGGTGGGAGGGGGTGGGGGTACATTGGTGGTGAAAATGGGGCACTGGTGGAGGGATGGGTGCTGAAATACTGTATTACCAAGAACCAATTGTGAACACCTTTGTAATTGTATGTCTCACGGTGGTATAATAAAAAAATTTAGAAAAAAGATGATCTGCCTTTAGAGTCACTATGAAGATTGTGAGGAAGTAGTAATGTAGCTTATTATTTGAGCCTGCTCTTGTCAGTTAAACTCATCCAATTGGACTACTTCCTTAGAAGAGGGGGGTTTGAGGTCCTATAATTGGATTTTGAGATTTCTCATCTAAATCTCAAAATCCTATTTATACAGATATATGCTAATATAGATGGGAATTTTCAAAATCCAATTATAGGACCTCTAGAGATGTCCTACTACAGAGAGGAAAGGTATCCGCTCACTTTATACTAAACAACAGTATTGCCATGTAGTAAAACTGTTAAATAGAGAAAAAAGCAAAATATTTCACTATACTCACAATAACAAGGCAACAATTAGTTTGCTGTGGATCAAGAGTTAAAATCTGAAAAAGGTAAAAACACAGCTTTGTATTATATATATATATATATATTTTTTGCTTTTTGGGTCACACCCGGCGATGCTCAGGGGTTACTCCTGGCTCTTTGCTCAGGAATTTCTCCTGGCGGTGCTCGGGAACCATATGGGATGCCGGGGATCGAACCCGGGCCGGCTGCAGGCCGGCCGCGTGCAAGGCAAAAGCCCTACCCGCTGGGCTATCGCCTCCGGCCCCTGTATTATATTTGTTTAGTCCAGTTATTTCCATGTTGAAAATTTTAATTTCCTGTAACTTTTCATTTACCATGACAAGTCTTTAGTCTAGAATATTTGTTAAAGATTTCATCCTGTGATCCCCTTAACTCAAGGGCATAAGAATATTCTATAAATGGCAAAATGAATCCAGAATGTTCACAATTTAAAAATTCATTTACATAACACAAGAAAGTTTGCACCCTATTATAAATTCAACAGAATGTACACAATTTCATGAGTTTAATCATTAAAACCCTCATTTGTATTAAAAAGACAGGTATTAAAGGTTTTCAAATACTTTCATAGAAAGCCATGAAAGAGGAAAGAACTTTTTTCTTTTTTTTTTTTTTTTTTTTTTGCTTTTGCTTTTTGGGTCACACCCTGCAATGCTCTGGGGTTTCTCCTGGCTCTCCACTCAGGAATTACTCCTGGTAGTGCTCGGGGATCATATGGGATGCCGGGATTGAACCCGGGCTGGCATGGGCCTGCCACCTGCAAGGCTAACGCCCTACCCACTGGGCTATCGCTCTGGCCCAAAAGTGGAAAGAGCTGCATAGTATTCCATAGTGTAGATGTACCAAAGCTTCTTTATCCAGTCATCGACTCTTGGGCACTCTGGTTTTTCCAGATTCTCTCTATTGTGAATAATGCTGCTATGAACATAAAAGTAGGGATAGTGTTTCCACTGCATAGTGTGCTAACAGTTGTAGAAAATACTAATACCAACCTAGAACTGAGCATTAAATACAGGTAAAAAGATACACATGACAACCCTTTAATGTATGTTCTGTAATCCATAGTCTGGAAGGGAAGGAAAAGAGAAAGAGAGAGAAAGAGAGAAAGAAATAAAGAACCTGCCATGGAGGCAGGCTGTGGGAGGGGAGGGAACCGGGGACATTGGTGGTGGGAGATGGGCACTGGTGGAGGGATGGGTGCTGGAACACTGTATGACCAATACCCAAATATGAACATCTTTGTAATTGTGTATCTCATGGTGGTATAATAAAAATTCTTATTAAAAACTAAAAAAAAAAAAAAAAAAAGAGGAAAGAATTCTTATGGGAAGAAAAAAAATGCCTCTCTTTCTTTGTAATCTGGACTCTGTAATCCATGTTATCTATGTTTCTATGTATTCTGGCCTCTTACCCAAGACTAGATTACATAGAAATCTTGTGACTACTGGTTTTGCACTCAGGAATTACTCCTGGCGGTGCTCGGGGACCATATGGGATGCCAGGGATCGAACCCAGGCAGGCATGGGTAGGCCACATTCAAGGCAAAATGCCCTACCCACTGGGCTATCGGCTCTGGCCCCCACCTTAAGCTTTTTAAAGAAAATTTAAGCTACAGTTTAAAATTGTCTTCTAAAGTTTAATAAAGCTTATCAATTTTGAAGTCATTATATTTTAACCTGCTTCTTTTTTTTATATTACCTTACGTAATATAAATATGGAGTTCCTCAGAGCTCCATCCAAGAGAAAACCTGATTTTTTATCCTATAAGTTTCATCAGTAAATGCTCAAGATGAGAGCCTTCTACTGAGACTATACCACCTACATGGCAGAGCCTGGCAAGCTACCTGTGTTTTATATATTTGTTATGTCAACAACGAGTAACAATTATGTACCTCAATTCCATGACCTGAAGAATAGTTTGAGGCTCTTCCTGTCTCTGGAGCAAGCAGATGCCCTTGGGTTACACTTGCTTGTGATAGGACATATGGAGATGTAACTGGTGCCCACTGAGCAAATCGATGAACAATGGGAATACAGTGATGTATTATACATTATATATACTATATATTCCCATACATATATAAATATATATTCCCATACACACAAACACAAACACATATAGACATATATATGTATATATATATGTATATTTATATATATATAAAGTCAAAGGGACTATTTCTAGTCACTTTTAAAGTGGCTCATATTGTACTTTTTCTTTACGGTCTGTTTCAGTAGTTTCATTAGCAAACAGCCAATATGTTTCCTGAAGTAGTTTTTTTTCCTCTAGGAGAAAGAAGTATGAACTGAAGTGAAAAGCGCACCTCAAAAATTATGGCTTGAACTATCTTTGCCTTCCCCAAGCATCCTTATTTCAAATTGAGGCCTAGTTTTCTATAATTTGTGTCCTTCCCTTACCATGCTCCCTGTTCTTTTCATCTTTGCATTAGCCAATACTGGTAACAGGGAAAATGATTAATATAATTATTAGCATGAAAGGCATGGGCCGCATAGTACAGTGGGTAAGGTGTTTGCCTTCAAGCAACCGACCCTGGTTAGATCTCTGGTCATGATATGTAGATTAATTCCTGAATACAGAGCCAGGAGTAACCACTGGGCATTCCTGAGTGAGATCCAAAAGTAAACAAAAGTCACTTGGTTGGCCTTAACCAAATTTCAATACTTCTAATTTATTTTCTGTGTTCACAAAGTGGGCTCTGAAAGCCTTAGTGTTAGTTTGTTTTATTTTATCTTTTATCTTGTGGATTCTTTTTTTTTGACCTGCCTGCTTTGTATTTATGGGAGAGTTCAGTTAATTGACTTGTACCAACAAGTAAAAAACTCACATAATTAAATACTACACTTTATAGAGGATGATCTGCGTCTAATAATGTCAGTTGATGTTTGTCTGAGAAAGTTTTATCATTCTCAAATGTGACAGTCTTGTAAGATAGTTTTCTTGGTTGGAAGTTTCTTTCATTTAGTACTTTGTATATTCATTTTATTCTCTTTTGCCTAGAGAGTTTTCTTTGAGTTCAGAAATCTGATATACAATTTAAGCTTTCTTATCCTTCGGCCTCTCTTCCTTTGACTTTTGGTGTGTCTATGGAAAATCCATATTTTATGAGGATTATGATGAGAAGGCTATTCAGGTAGCCCAAAGAGGAATCAAAAGAGTCTTACTTGGAGTATCATGCGTCATTCAAGTGAGAGAAGGGAATCCGAAGTTCCAAACTCTGTCAACGATCATAAATTAAGGATGTTATCTCATTGCCAAGATGATGAAAATCAGATGGGCAGGACATGGAATGTGATTTAGGGATGACCACTGGACTAGAGCTGTTACTGACTGGATTCTACTGAACGTCAAAAGAATGTGTGGCTGCCCACCTACGAGATTTTCAGACTTCTTTGTCAGAAACCTGAACAAACAGTATGAGGCTGTTCGTGTTCCTGGAGTGAGTGAGCAGATGCCATTGGGCTACACTTGAATGCGACAGGTACAAATGGAGACATTACTGGTGCCCACTCAATCAAATCAATGAACAATGGGAAGATAATTGATAAGTGATGGCTTTATCTATCTATCTATCTATCTATCTATCTATCTATCTATCTATCTATCTATCTATCTATCTATCTATCTATCTATCTATCTATCTATCTATCTATCTATCTATCTATCTATCTATCTATCTATCTATCTATCTATCTATCTATCTATCTATCATCTGTTTATTTGTTTATTTATTTATTTGTTTGTTTGTTTTGCTTTTTTGGGTCACAACCGGCGATGCTCAGGGGTTTCGGGACCATATGGAATACTAGGGATCGAACCCTGGTCTGCTGTGTGCAAGGCAAATGCCCTACCCACTGGACTATCGCTCCGGTCCTGATAAGTGATGATTTTATAATAGGAAAATACATCCCATATGCAATATACATCACAACACAAATTAGTTCTGAAAAATTAATAATTTTAGAACTTTGATACTTTATCTTATTTTTCTGTTAATTTTGATTTAAAAAACTACTGTTTATAGTTACTGGTACTTCAATCTTAGGCATATAATATTCCAGCATCAATCACACCACTAGTGTCAACTTCCTTCCATAAGTGTTTCCATGCTCCCTCCCATCCCGCCCCAGCCTACCATCCAGATAGGTGCATTGCAAGTACAGTGGTTGTAGTATACAACTCATGTTTTCAGTGTTGTCAGGTCTGTGCCTCTGTTATTTAGCTATAGTAGTCTCACACATCACCAAGAAAACAAAGGGCCCTGAGACACTCTTTGTCCATTTTTTCCAGTTTAAACCTTCTTCCTCCCTTCTATTGCTTTTTTATTTCTGTTTTTGTCCTCTCTGTGTTCTGGGTTTAAGGGTGATTTATACATCAACTTAAGATTCCCACCCATTTACTCTATGTAGCACAGAGAAGTGAGAACACTGTTTATCACTCTAACAAGATAAAAATCAATCTATCAAATAAAAAATAAAATTAAACAATGCTAAATAAATTAAAATAATTTACTAATAGAAAATTACATATGTAACCAAAAACTATTTACACTTTTAGCTTCTTATTGATAAAAAGAAAAAATAATAGATCAAATAAAGCTAATTTATAAAAGTCAAACAAATTTTGACTTACACAATAATTCACATCACTTACTTATTCAGTAAATTATTACTGAGAGTAACTATGTGATCATAGTCCCTAAATTAATTTTTAACTAGAATTTTTCTTTCTCAATTAATTATGTGGTATTAAATATTTTCTCTTCCTCTAAAAATCTGGAAAAGTGCCACTACTCTTGTTTTTGATTAGCTTACATAAAGTTTCATGGTCTGTATTTTTTTTAGTGTTTAGAATTTCTCCTTGGTAGTATTTAGGCAACTAGGACAGAGCTATCTGTCTAGTCCACAAGGGAACAACTTGGAGTATTATTGTTGCAGTTCATTAAGTTGTGCCCTATTGGTTTAGAGTTAATAGGCTTTCTAAGCATCTAAGTCACTACCAGGGAGAAACTATGCCCATAGAAATGTTTATACACTGATAATGAGTTTGTTGTTCAAAAGGCCAATTTGAGTACTGTTCAAAGGTAAAAATAAACTAAATGTGATATGATGATACAGTCTACAATTCAAACAACTAAATTGTAATTATTCTTACATAATGATAAAAATTTTGGAAAATTATTTATGATATATTATTGGGAAACATTTTAATTAATGCATTTATTGTTTTGGGTCACACCTGGGGTTTCTTAGGTCTTACTCCTGACTCAGTGCTCAGCAATAACTCCTGGCAGTGTTCAGGGAACTAAATGTGGATTTCAGAAATCTAAACGAGATAGGTTGTCACCTACAAAGCAAGAACCTTAAAACTTATACTGTTTTTCCAGCCTCACAAAATTATTAGTTACATGATAGTAATAATATAGTTTATTAAAATCACTTGTATTTAATGGTTAATAGTCACTTTTATTTAATATGATAAATGTTCAAATGAACTATGTTATTTTTCTTATTTATCTTATATGATATTATATAAGATTATCCAATATACATTATATTTTATAGCAAATAAAAAGTAAGCTAAGAAAAGCTAACATTATAATGTTAAGTGGAACCATTGAAAGAGGGAAAAAAGTGAGGAAAGGGGTATTAGAGAGATATTATATGACAAATTACATGTAGAAATTTATTTTGAATTTTATTTTATTTTTATGTCTTAATTTAATCTATA
>JAJIBD010033424.1:0-67523 GCA_021461705.1 Cryptotis parvus | reverse complement strand
TATTGCTCACACTGTTCATTTCCATTCTAGGCCATGGGTCCTGATGAGGAGTTCTTTTGGCTGATGGATTCCTGTCTTGGCATGAAAATCACTGACTATGATCTTGTAGGTGTGAAGGTTGTGATCTTTTTTATAGAACTCCTCAGTTCCATGTAGAATTTCTCAATTTCATCTTTTTTGTATGTGGATGTTAGTGCGTAGACAATGAAGAGAAATTTGCTGAGTGGTGCCACATCACCGTCAAATGTCAGTTCTATCTGGTTTTGTTAGGCATTCAAATGAATTAATGTTCACGGCCATGTCATAATCGACAAGGACACCAATGCCACCGAGAGCTCTATATCCACATGTTTCGGGAACATTCTTCTGGAGTGTGGCTTACAGCATGATCACGACTAGCGCCTCCTTGTCTCAGTCAGACTAATGATTTCGTACTTGGTCTTTTTTGCGCTTGCACCATCAGACGATCTCAATACTTAATAGCTGCAATGCCAGTGTCGTGCATTGAAGAAGTACGAACAGTCATTTTAGTCCTTCTTTGTTTGGCTAGGATGGCCATGGTATCCAGGCACTGCTTGTTTGCCTTTCTTGCTGCTGCCGTAGTAAAGGGCTTTTTCGAGGTTCAGAAAATAAACTTTTTTGTTACTGGTTCCACTGGCATATTAAACATGCATTGGACAGCTTACTTGAGGCTCTGCTGTGCGAGGTGCTATACTCTCATTACTTTGTGGGGCTCTCTGAAATTCACACCAACATTAAATGAAGGTTTCTTTTCTTTTCCCTTTGCAAACACTGTATTTTTTGGAGGAGTGGGTCTTTTTTTTTAGTGAATAGGCTGTTCTTGTGTTTTTTCTTTTTTTTTGCTTTTTGGGCCAGACCCTTTAGAGACACTCATAAGTTACTCCTGGCTCTGCACTCAGGAATTACACCTGCCAGTTTTGGGAGATCATATGGGATACATTGAACTTGGGTTGGCCACATGCAAGGCACTGATTATCCCTCCGGCCTGTTTGTTTTTTTTAAAATATATCCCAAAGACTCACAGGCATGGGGGCATAGCTACTACTGGCTCTCCCTGTGACCAGCCAGCCGCTCACGAGGTGCCCAGGAGAGATGGCGGGTTCTAGGCCTGGCCGCCACTCCAGTAGAAGTCTCAAAACAAGCCAGATTGACCCCCCTCCACGAGGGCCTCCATTTTCCACATCTGGACTTCCCCCTCGTCAGAACTCCACCCAGGAGACCAGCCTATCACAGCCTGGCTCAGCGGCCGCTTGGCCACGCGATTCATCAATAAATGCTGGATTTAGAGATGACCACAGAGTATGCTACCCACATGCCAGAGCCTGGCAGGTGCCGTGTGGTATTTGATATGTCAAATACCAGTAACAATTATAAACCTCATTCCCATGACCTGATGGAATGGTTTGAGGCTTTATGTTCCTGGAGCAATCAGATGCCCTTGGGCTCTACTTGCATGGACAGGACATATGGAGATGTTACTGGTGCCTGCTCGAGCAAATCGATGATGAACAGGAAGACAGTGATACAGGGATATGCCATTGGACTAAGGTGATATCTGTAATAGGTATAAAGCTCATTGTCTTTTGATTTTGCATTCTGTGATAGTAAGTGAGATTCCTATTGACCATCTCTGTCTTGGATTTGCTTATGCCTTGTGCATTTATCTCTTTTCTCATTCATTGATCAGGTTATTGTCATCATTGTTGCTGAGATTTTGTGAATATTTTCAAGTTTCAAACAGTCCTTCATCTAAAGTATGTGTGCAAATATTAGTTTTAAATTGGTAAGATCTATTGAGAAATTATTTTTTAATTAATTAATAATAATTTTAGTTGTTAATAGTTGAGTTTTAAGCATATATTTTAGTACCAATTTTACTACCAATAGAATTCCCTTCCACCAGAGTTCCCATGATCACTTCTGTCCAACCACTCCCTCCCAGCCTGCATTTTAGTTTAGCCCAAAGTTTCTTTGTGGCCACGCGATTCATCAATAAATGCTGGATTTAGAGATGACCACAGAGTATGCTACCCACACGCCAGAGCCTGGCAAGGTACCGTGTGGTATTTGATATGCCAAATACCGAGTAACAATTATAAACCTCATTCCCATGACCTGATGGAATTTCTTTGTCTTAAAAAAATTCTTACCTTTCTGTAATCCCACTTGCCATTTTTTTTAAATCTTTCTTGATAGAATTAAATAATTGGAAATATTTCCTTTGAGGGACCTGAGTGATAGTCCAGCCAGTATGGTGTTTTCCCTTCATCAGGGTTTGATATTTGGCATCCCATATGGTAACCTGAGAATCACCAGCAGTAATTCCTGAGTGCAGAGCCAGAAGTAACCCCTGAGCAATGCTGGGTGTGACCCAAAAGACAAAAAAAAAACACCAAAAATCTTTGATGTCCTATTCCTAGAGACTATTACATTTGTTTTCTCATTATATTTCATGGTTTATGGTTGGACCTATAAGCCTGATCAAGTTTCAGTTAATTTTTTTGTGCAGGGTATAAGAACCAGATATAGATTCTTTTCTTTGAAAATTGTTATCTGATTTTATCAACAACATTTAATGAAGAGACTTTCCTTGCTCCACTTCGTACACAGACTCCATTTTCATAAGTTAACTGTTACTGTATTTAAGGATTTATCATTGTTCTTGATTCTGGTAGACTGGTTTGACAGTCTATCCTTACTTCTGTAACTTGAAATATTGTTAATTTGAATACTACATCTTACAGTATAATTTAAGCAGGGGAAATTAATATCTCCCAACTTCTCTTTCTACTTAGGATGTCTTTATTCATGGGATTATGGTTCTATAGAAATTTTAGTATTGTTTTTATATGTAATTGAAGAGTATCACTGTATCACTGTCTTCCCGTTCATCATCAATTTGCTCGAGCGGGCACCAGTAACATCTCCATATGTCCTGTCTCATGCTAGTAGAGCCCAAGGGCATCTACTTGCTCCAGGAACGAGCTTCAAACCATTACATCAGGTCATGGGAATGAGGCCTATAACTGTTACTGGTATTTGGCATATTAAATACAACACGGGAGGCTTGCCAGATAGGCTCTGCTGTGCAGGCGGCATACTCTTATAGTCACCTCTAAATCCAGCATTTATTGATGAACCGAGCTGGTCTGTAATAGGCTCTTCTGATGAATGGAGTTCTGATGAGAGGGAAGTCTGGATGTGGAAAATAGTGGCCCTCATGGAATGTGGGGGGTCGTCTGGCTTGTTGCGAGGCTCTGCTGAGGTGGCGGGCCAGGGCTAGAAACCGGCATCCCTCGCGTGCCTCTTGAGTGGCTGGGCACAGGGAGAGCTGGTAGCAGTTCTGCCCCATGTCTGTGAGTCTCTGGATTAGCATACCTGGGCCAGATTTGAAAAAGGCTGCTGCAGGGTGTGTCCAATAAGCGGGGCTGTAATAGGCTCTTCTGATGGGTGGAGTTCTAATGAGAGGGAAGTCCGGATGTGGAAAATGGCAGCCCTCATGGAGTGTGGGGGGTCGTCTGGCTTGTTGCGAGGCTCTGCTAGGGTGGTGGGCCAGGGCTAGAACTTCGCTATCCCTCCCACAAAAGAAAGCATGTATTCAAAAGAAAGCATGTACCCACAAAGAGTAATATTGTGCTTTTAGTGAGGGATTTCATTGAATCTCTATAGTGCTTTTTGTTAAATAGTAATTTTGACAGTGCTAATTTTCCAATACCTAGACCATGGAATATTTTTCCATTTTCTAGCATTCTATTTACTTTAATAGGTTATTGATTTTTTATGACAAAGAAACATGGACTAAAACTAAAAACTGCTGGAAGTAAATATTCACACTCAGCCCATCAGATAAAAGATTGACATCCAGGATTAAAAAATACAAGGATGTAAAATTAAAAAAAAAAATTCTAAAAGCCTCATTTAAAAAATGGTGAGAATTGAACATTGGTTTCTCTGAGGAAGATCAACAGATGGCCAATAGGCACATGAAAAGTGCTCATTATCACTTATTACTAGGCAACTCAAATCAAGGCAACAATAAGATATCATCTTTCACCAGTGAAAATGGCACAAATAAAATGATCTGTGAACAATTTCTGTTGGAAGGGAGGTAGTCAAAAAAAGGAACCTTTATGCACTGCTGGTAGGACTCTTTTAAGATCCAACCATTATGGAAAACAGTATGAAGGATAATAGAAGCAAACTCATAATTGAACTCCCATATGACCCATCAATTCCACCTTTGGATATCTATCCCCAGGACAGAAAAAAATATATTCAAAAGGAAGCATGAAACTATTATTCATTATAGCACTCAATACAATAACTATCATTTGGAGTCAAGCTCGATGTCATTATGTAAAATGATATAAGCAAGGATAAACTACCACAGGATGATATCACTTATGTGTGGTATTTAGAACAACTAGATGAGAGAATGAAATATTTAAAGTGGTGGGGGTGGTAATCCTGATCAATCTTGGCCTAATGTGTAGGGTGGAGAAAGAAAAGATAGATTGGATGGGTGTTGGCAAAAAAACACAGAGAAGAAGCATCGGGGGTCAGTGAGGGAAGTCAGGTATAAAGGTGCAATTAAGGAATGAATGATAGAGCCAAACATCCAGACCACAGAGTCACGATACAGGAATCAAGATGCCCAATATTAACATCCAGACTTAGGAAGGGTCCTGTCAAGAGGACAGGCTAGAGTGGGTGAGGGGTTGCATGGAAGGGGCTTTGGGAACATTTGTGGAGGTAGGTTGACACTGGTGATGACTTTTAGTGCTACAATATTGTATGTAATATTTAACTACATATAGCTTGTAAATCACAGTACTTGAATTAAAAAAGAAACTGGACAAATAAATAAAGGTTCTTCTTTAGTGCTTCCTGTAAGACATTATAAAGCTATGAATTCTTAAAATATTACTAGCGTAAATCACTCTATCATTCTTTCAACTCTGATTGATAGTCTACGTGGTTATAGTATTTGTGCTGAAAGGTTTAGATTATGGAGCTTTTCTACCATTTATTTCCATTTTCTTCTGGCTTATATAGTATCATTTGATTGAACTAGTGTGAATTTTATTTGCTTTCCACTTTTTATGTGTTTCTTTTTTGATAGTTTTGCTTTCAATATTTTGCCTTTAGTCTTTGAATTTTGCCATGTTTGGAATACAATGTAACTTGGAGTTTTTCCTGTTTGAGTCTATTTTTGCTATGAACCTATTAGCCTCTTGTATTTCATTTGATTTTCCCCTTAACACTGGGGAACTCCTATGTATGATATCTTTAACTTTTGTTTCTGCATCACATTGAATTCCTGTATTTTGAGGAACTCTGATGATTCTTATATTGTTCCTCTTAAACACATTCCCTAGTTCTCTTCTCATTTTATTTTCAGACCATTTTTAAGCTTCTTTCTGTTCTAGACGCTTCTTTCAACTTATCTTAGAGATCCTCAATATTTTCCTCAGTATGATGCTATTCAGAACCTCTATTCAGTTTATTTTTAATCATCTATCATGCTCTTCATTACTGATATATCTGCCTGTATTATTCTATTTTGGCTCTCATAATTTTTCATGGGGGTTTCTGTGGCCTTGTCAGAAGGTTGAAACATAGTTTTTTACTAATGCTATTAGAGTATATCTTCCTTAATTGGAAATCTTCCATAATTTTAAATTATTTTCCACTACAATGAACTGGGAATAAGTTAACAATAAAACAAGTTTCACTTGAGTTATCTGAATGACAAGGGACATCATTTAAATCAGACTTACTTCAATATACTCGGTAAATCACTTCTGTGCAAATGTAATCTACTTTTCCATATTTCCCAATGGAGGGAAATAAGGGTTGCTGGTTTAAGAGTGTTGCAAGTCCTAAGAGTTACTCCTATAGAGTGTAATGGTATGACTTGGTATTTTGTAACTCCCCCTTTATTGGCCACTTATGGTCTTTCATTTTTATCACCCCTTACTTGATGGGGAGTCCAGACTTTCAGTGGCTCTCCTAAAATAAATTTTGTTTTCTATGGAATTTAATTTTCTTTTTTGTTGTTGTTGTTATTGTTGCTTTTCCTTTTTTTTTTGGGTCACACCCAGCGATCCTTAGGGGTTATTTCTGGCATTTTGCTCAGGAATTACTACTGGAGGAACTCAGGGAGACCATATAGGATGCCTGGGATCAATCCTGAGTCGGCCGCATGCGAGGCAAGCGCTTACCTGCAGTGCTATCGCTCTGGCCCCTAGGAATTCAATTTTCTTAAGAAATTCTTTACCATTAAGGAATTTGCTACCACTGCACTTGATGTGGAAGTGAGGGATGTTGACATAACTGATGAGGGATTCTGAGTGAGTAGAGCACCTACAAAAAGCTGAGGAGAGCTCATACAAACAAGACTCCATGAACCACTTCAGAGGAATAGCTCAATTTTATTAGGTGGTACAGGGATATTTAAACTGGGGGAAAGTAGGGTGTGAACTCTGTGTTAGCCAATCAAGTAGAGGGATTAAAACAGGGTGTGTGCCTAATTCTAATCAAGTAAATTGGGAAAGGGGATTAATACAGAGTGTGTGATTCTGTGCTTAATGTGTTTAGTAACAACTGAACAGAGAAATGAGTGTAAACCCTATATTACACTGTTAAGCCCCTTAAGAATTATGGGGCCTGAACAATAGTACAGAAGGTAGGGTATCTGCCTTGCAAGTGACTGACCCAAATTTGATCCCAGCATCCCATATGATTCTCCAAGCACCGCCAGGAGTAATTCCTGAATGCAGAGCCAGGAGCAACCCCTGAGCATTGTCAGGTGTGACACCCTCCCCAGAAAGAATAGTAATGCATAGTTCTAGGAGTTTCCCCATACTTTCAATTAAGAGATTTAGTGCTATAGCTTCTTCTCTGATACATTAAAGGCAAAATACTTTGCTGGATTAGACATTGACAAAAATGGAGCTGAAATTAAAGGATATTAAGATTTTATGTGCCAGTTGAGAGACCTTATACCACACTAAGAGGTCGAGATAAGGTCCCTTTAATTCCTGATAAAGCAGTTTGACTATAATGCTATATTCTGCAACGAAGTCTATAGAACCCCAACATTTCAAAAAAATATTTTCTAATTTGAGGTGTTTAGGAGCTTTCAATCACAAATATAGAATTGTTGGGATGAGATTATTCCTCAAGAGTAAGTGCGTCTCCTAAATATGTGCTTAAACTTTGCCTTAGAATGGAAGATTTTATATCTCTTTTGGGGGGAATCTTCTGATAGGAGTTTACGGTTGGCTAAGGTCAATGCAGTAATCTTCATGCTACTAAAGAAATTTATTAATATAATTTAAATAATTTTGCCTTAGATGGGAAGATTTTTTATCTCTTTCTTGGGTAATCTATTCTGAGAGATTTTTAAGGTTGGCTAAGGTCAACCCAGTAATCTTCATGCAACTAAGGAAATTAATCCTTTGGCCTGTTACCAGGTTTGGGTAATGCAAAGATGAGAAGAGGTGAGCATGGTAAGTGTAAGGTGCCCTTGAGGCATGCAGGAGTCCATCGAATTCCTTTCTAGGTTGTATATTCTTGGTTCCTGGGCTTTTTGATACTGAGAGAGGAGTCCACTCAATGGTCACAGATATGGACATTTCTCTTTTCATAGCAGGCACATTTACAGTTTTTCCTTAAGATGATCTGCCTTTCATTTGACAAGATTCAACACCTGTTCATGATAAAAGCTCTCCATAAGATGGGGATTGAAGAAACCCTCCTTAAGATAAACCAGGCCATCTACTACAATCCCACAGTGAGCATCATTCTCAATGGGGAAAAACTGAAAGCCTTCCCCTTAAGATCAGGGACAAGACAAGGCTGCCCACTCTCACCACTTCTATTCAATATAGTATTGGAAGTACTTGTCATAGCAATCAGGGAAGAAAAAGACATTAAGGGCATCGAGATAGGAAGGGAAGAAGCCAAGTTGTCACTATTTGCAGATGACATGATATTATACCTGGAAAACCTGAAACTCTCTACCAAGAGGCTCCTAGAAATATTACATTCCTATAGTAGAGTGGCAGGGTACAAAATCAATACCCAAAAAGTCAATGGCCTTCCTATATGCAAACAGTGAAAGAGAAGAAAGGGACATTAAAGAAACTCTCCCATTCACAATTGCGCCACAGAAAATCAAATACCTAAAAACCAGTTTGATAAAGAATATAAAAGGATCTCTACAAAGAAAACTACAAAACATTACTTCAGAAAATAAAAGAGGACCTGAGGAAATGGAGACACATTCCTTGCTCATGGATTGGAAGGATTAAGATTATCAAAATGGTAATACTCCCTAGAGATTTATATTGATTCAATTCTGTCCCTATAAAGATAGCCATGATGTACTTCATAGAAATTGAACAAACACTCCTGAAATTTGTATGGAAGAATAAACCCCCACGAATAGCTAAAGCAATCCTTGGGAAAAAGAAGATGGGAGGTATCACTTTCCCCAACCTCAAGCTCTACTTCAGAGCAGTTGTAATTAAGACAGTGTGGTATTGGTATAGAGACAGACCCGTAGACCTATGGAATATAACTGAATATTCTGAAACACACTCTCAAATATATAACCACTTAATCTTCAATAAAGGAGCAAAAAATATTAAGTGGAGCAAAGAAAGCCTCTTCAACAAATGGTGCTTGTAAAACTGGACAGCTACATGTAAAAAATGAATTTAGGCCTCCTTTTAACGCCATGCGCAAAAGTCAGATCAAAATGGATTATAGATCTCAACATCAGATATGAATCTATAAGGTTCATAGAAGGAAACATAGGAGAAACGGCTCTATTACATCAAAACTAAAAAGTATCTTTAAAAGAGAACACACCACTGACCAAGCAACTGGAAACAAAGGTAAACAAATAGGATTATATAAAATTGAAAATCTTCTGCACCTCAAAAGAAATGGTGTCCAAGATACAAAGACAATCCACAGAGTGGGAAAGGATATTCACCCAATACACAGCTGACAAGGGGTTAATATCCAGGATATATCAGTCACTGGTAGCCCTTCACAAGAAAAAAAGCAGCCAACCCCATCAAAAAATGGAGAGAAGAAATGAACAGAAGCTTCCAAAAAAGAAGAAATTGAATGGCCAAAAGGCATATAAAAAAGTGCTCTTCATCTTTAATCATCAGGGAGATGCAAATCAAAACAACAATGAAGTACCATCTCACACCACTGAGACTGGCACACATCCAAAACAGCAAGAACAACCGGTGCTGGCATGGATGAGGGGAAAAAGGGACTCTCATCCACTGTTGTTTGGAGTGTTGACTGGTCCAGTCCTTTTGGAAAACAATATGGGCATTCCTCCGAAAACTAGACATTGAGCTCCCATTTGATCCAGCAATAGCACTCCTGGAAATATACCCGAGAGACTGAAAAACACATAGCAGAAACACTATCTGTACTTCTTTATTCATCTCTCCGCTATTCACAGTAGCTAGAATCTGGAAACAACCTAAATGCCCGAGAACAGAGGACTGGCTAAAGAAACTGTGGTTCATCTACACTATGGAATACTATGCAGCTTTCAGAAAAGATGAAATTATGAAATTTACCTGCAAATGGATGGACATGGAGACTATCATGCTGAGTGAAATTAGTCAGAAGGAAAAAGGACAGATATAGAATGACTGCATCCATTAATAGGATATAAAATAGATACCAGTGTTTTACTAAATGTGGGAAATGGTAATGGCAGATTAAAACTCATCATTGAATATACACAAAGAGCCTTAAGTGATAAACTCTAAATATCTGCAGGGCTAGCCACAATGTGTAAAATAAGAGGGAGTGAGATGCAGAGCCAGAGAGAGACAGAGAGAGAAAGAGAGAGAAACAGGGCTACCTGCTATTAGGGCAGCATGGGGTGGGTGGGAGGGGGTGGGGTACATTGGTGGTGAAAATGGGGCACTGGTGGAGGGATGGGTGCTGAAATACTGTATTACCAAGAACCAATTGTGAACACCTTTGTAATTGTATGTCTCACGGTGGTATAATAAAAAAAATTTAGAAAAAAGATGATCTGCCTTTAGGGTCACTATGAAGATTGTGAGGAAGTAGTAATGTAGCTTATTATTTGAGCCTGCTCTTGTCAGTTAAACTCATCCAATTGGACTACTTCCTTAGAAGAGGGGTTTGAGGTTCTATAATTGGATTTTGAGATTTCTCATCTAAATCTCAAAATCCTATTTATACAGATATATGCTAATATAGATGGGAATTTTCAAAATCCAATTATAGGACCTCTACAGATGTCCTACTACAGAGAGGAAAGGTATCCGCTCACTTTATACTAAACAACAGTATTGCCATGTAGTAAAACTGTTAAATAGAGAAAAAAGCAAAATATTTCACTATACTCACAATAACAAGGCAACAATTAGTTTGCTGTGGATCAAGAGTTAAAATCTGAAAAGGTAAAACACAGCTTTGTTATATATATATATATATATATTTTTGCTTTTTTGGGTCACACCCGGCGATGCTCAGGGGTTACTCCTGGCTCTTTGCTCAGGAATTTCTCCTGGCGGTGCTCGGGGGAACCATATGGGATGCCGGGGATCGAACCCGGGCGGCACAGGCCGGCCGCGTGCAAAAAAGCCCTACCCGCTGGGCTATCGCTCCGGCCCCTGTATTATATTTGTTTAGTCCAGTTATTTCCATGTTGAAAATTTTAATTTCCTGTAACTTTTCATTTACCATGACAAGTCTTTAGTCTAGAATATTTGTTAAAGATTTCATCCTGTGATCCCCTTAACTCAAGGGTATAAGAATATTCTATAAATGGAAAAATGAATCCAGAATGTTCACAATTTAAAAATTCATTTTACATAACACAAGAAAGTTTGCACCCTATTATAAATTCAACAGAATGTACACAATTTCATGAGTTTAATCATTAAAACCCTCATTTGTATTAAAAGACAGGTATTAAAGGTTTTCAAATACTTTCATAGAAAGCCATGAAAGAGGAAAGAACTTTTTTTTTTTTTTTTTTGCTTTTTTGCTTTTTTGGGTCACACCCTGCAATGCTCTGGGGTTTCTCCTGGCTCTCCACTCAGGAATTACTCCTGGTAGTGCTCGGGGATCATATGGGATGCCGGGATTGAACCCGGGCTGGCATGGGCCTGCCACCTGCAAGGCTAACGCCCTACCCACTGGGCTATCGCTCTGGCCCAAAAGTGGAAAGAGCTGCATAGTATTCCATAGTGTAGATGTACCAAAGCTTCTTTATCCAGTCATCGATTCTTGGGCACTCTGGTTTTTTCCAGATTCTCTCTATTGTGAATAATGCTGCTATGAACATAAAAGTAGGGATAGTGTTTCCACTGCATAGTGTGCTAACAGTTGTAGAAAATACTAATACCAACCTAGAACTGAGCATTAAATACAGGTAAAAAGATACACATGACAACCCTTTAATGTATGTTCTGTAATCCATAGTCTGGAAGGGGAAGGAAAGAGAAAGAGAGAGAAAGAGAAAGAAATAAAGAACCTGCCATGGGAGGCAGGCTGTGGAGGGGGAGGGAACCGGGGACATTGGTGGTGGGAGATGGGCACTGGTGGAGGGATGGGTGCTGGAACACTGTATGACCAATACCCAAATATGAACATCTTTGTAATTGTGTATCTCATGGTGGTATAATAAAAATTCTTATTAAAAATTAAAAAAAAAACAAAGAGGAAAGAATTCTTATGGGAAGAAAAAAAATGCCTCTCTTTCTTTTGTAATCTGGACTCTGTAATCCATGTTATCTATGTTTCTATGTATTCTGGCCTCTTACCCAAGACTAGATTACATAGAAATCTTGTGACTACTGGTTTTGCACTCAGGAATTACTCCTGGCGGTGCTCGGGGGACCATATGGGATGCCAGGGATCGAACCCGGGCAGGCATGGGTAGGCCACATTCAAGGCAAATGCCCTACCCACTGGGCTATCGCTCCGGCCCCCCACCTTAAGCTTTTTAAAGAAAATTTAAGCTACAGTTTAAAATTGTCTTCTAAAAGTTTAATAAAGCTTATCAATTTTGAAGTCATTATATTTTAACCTACTTCTTTTTTTTTATATTACCTTACGTAATATAAATATGGAGTTCCTCAGAGCTCCATCCAAGAGAAAACCTGATTTTTTATCCTATAAGTTTCATCAGTAAATGCTCAAGATGAGAGCCTTCTACTGAGACTATCACCACCTACATGGCAGAGCCTGGCAAGCTACCTGTGTTTTATATATTTGTTATGTCAACAACGAGTAACAATTATGTACCTCAATTCCATGACCTGAAGAATAGTTTGAGGCTCTTCCTGTCTCTGGAGCAAGCAGATGCCCTTGGGTTACACTTGCTTGTGATAGGACATATGGAGATGTAACTGGTGCCCACTCGAGCAAATCGATGAACAATGGGAATACAGTGATGTATTATACATTATATATACTATATATTCCCATACATATATAAATATATATTCCCATACACACAAACACAAACACAAATAGACATATATATGTATATATATGTATATTTATATATATATAAAGTCAAAGGGACTATTTCTAGTCACTTTTAAAGTGGCTCTATTGTACTTTTTTCTTTACAGTCTGTTTCAGTAGTTTCATTAGCAAACAGCCAATATGTTTCCTGAAGTAGTTTTTTTTCCTCTAGGAGAAAGAAGTATGAACTGAAGTGAAAAGCGCACCTCAAAAATTATGGCTTGAACTATCTTTGCCTTCCCCAAGCATCCTTATTTCGAAAGTGAGGCCTAGTTTTCTATAATTTGTGTCCTTCCTTACCATGCTCCCTGTTCTTTTCATCTTTGCATTAGCCAATACTGGTAACAGGGAAAATGATTAATATAATTATTAGCATGAAAGGCATGGGCCGCATAGTACAGTGGGTAAGGTGTTTGCCTTCAAGCAACCGACCCTGGTTAGATCTCTGGTCATGATATGTAGATTAATTCCTGAATACAGAGCCAGGAGTAACCACTGGGCATTCCTGAGTGAGATCAAAAAAAGTAAACAAAAGTCACTTGGTTGGCCTTAACCAAATTTCAATACTTCTAATTTATTTTCTGTGTTCACAAAGTGGGCTCTGAAAGCCTTAGTGTTAGTTTGTTTTATTTTATCTTTTATCTTGTGGATTCTTTTTATTTTGACCTGCCTGCTTTGTATTTATGGGAGAGTTCAGTTAATTGACTTGTACCAACAAGTAAAAAACTCACATAATTAAATACTACACTTTATAGAGGTGATCTGCGTCTAATAATGTCAGTTGATGTTTGTCTGAGAAAGTTTTTATCATTCTCAAATGTGACAGTCTTGTAAGATAGTTTTCTTGGTTGGAAGTTTCTTTCATTTAGTACTTTGTATATTCATTTTATTCTCTTTTGCCTAGAGAGTTTTCTTTGAGTTCAGAAATCTGATATACAATTTAAGCTTTCTTATCCTTCGGCCTCTCTTCCTTTTTCTCCTCTCAGTTTTGCTTAAGGCATACTTCTGGCCCTGCAGGCACCTGACTCTCAAAACAAATTCTTATTCTCATCTCAGGAGACTTTTGGTGTGTCTATGGAAAATCCATATTTTATGAGGATTATGATGAGAAGGCTATTCAGGTAGCCCAAAGAGGAATCAAAAGAGTCTTACTTGGAGTATCATGCGTCATTCAAGTGAGAGAAGGAATCGAAGTTCCAAACTCTGTCAACGATCATAAATTAAGGATGTTATCTCATTGCCAAGATGATGAAAATCAGATGGGCAGGACATGGAATGTGATTTAGGGATGACCACTGGACTAGAGCTGTTACTGACTGGATTCTACTGAACGTCAAAAGAATGTGTGGCTGCCCACCTCACGAGATTTTCAGACTTCTTTGTCAGAAACCTGAGCGAACAGTATGAGGCTGTTCGTGTTCCTGGAGTGAGTGAGCAGATGCCATTGGGCTACACTTGAATGCGACAGGTACAAATGGAGACATTACTGGTGCCCACTCAATCAAATAAATGAACAATGGGAAGATAATTGATAAGTGATGGCTTTATCTATCTATCTATCTATCTATCTATCTATCTATCTATCTATCTATCTATCTATCTATCTATCTATCTATCTATCTATCTATCTATCTATCTATCTATCTATCTATCTATCTATCTATCTATCTATCTATCTATCTATCTATCTATCTATCTATCAAACAATCTATCTATCTATCTATCATCTGTTTATTTGTTTATTTATTTATTTGTTTGTTTTTGCTTTTTTGGGTCACAACCGGCGATGCTCAGGGGTTTCGGGGACCATATGGAATACTAGGGGATCGAACCCTGGTCTGCTGTGTGCAAAGGCAAATGCCCTACCCACTGGACTATTGCTCCGGTCCTGATAAGTGATGATTTTATAATAGGAAAATACATCCCATATGCAATATACATCACAACACAAATTAGTTCTGAAAAATTAATAATTTTAGAACTTTGATACTTTATCTTATTTTTTCTGTTAATTTTGATTTAAAAAACTACTGTTTATAGTTACTGGTACTTCAATCTTAGGCATATAATATTCCAGCATCAATCACACCACTAGTGTCAACTTCCTTCCATAAGTGTTTCCATGCTCCCTCCCATCCCGCCCCAGCCTGCCATCCAGATAGGTGCATTGCAAGTACAGTGGTTGTAGTTTACAACTCATGTTTTCAGTGTTGTCAGGTCTGTGCCTTTGTTATTTAGCTATAGTAGTCTCACACATCACCAAGAAAACCAGGGCCCTGAGACACTCTTTGTCCGTTTTTTCCAGTTTAAACCTTCTTCCTCCCTTCTATTGCTTTTTATTTCTGTTTTTGTCCTCTCTGTGTTCTGGGTTTAAGGGTGATTTATACATCAACTTAAGATTCCCACCCATTTACTCTATGTAGCACAGAGAAGTGAGAACACTGTTTATCACTCTAACAAGATAAAAAATCAATCTATCAAATAAAAAATAAAATTAAACAATGCTAAATAAATTAAAATAATTTACTAATAGAAAATTACATATGTAACCAAAACTATTTACACTTTTAGCTTCTTATTGATAAAAAAGAAAAAATAATAGATCAAATAAAAGCTAATTTATAAAAGTCAAACAAATTTTGACTTACACAATAATTCACATCACTTACTTATTCAGTAAATTATTACTGAGAGTAACTATGTGATCATAGTCCCTAAATTAATTTTAACTAGAATTTTTCTTTCTCAATTAATTATGTGGTATTAAATATTTTCTCTTCCTCTAAAAAATCTGGAAAAGTGCCACTACTCTTGTTTTTGATTAGCTTACATAAAGTTTCATGGTCTGTATTTTTTTAAGTGTTTAAATTTCTCCTTGGTAGTATTTAGGCAACTAGGACAGAGCTATCTGTCTAGTCCACAAGGGAACAACTTGGAGTATTATTGTTGCAGTTCATTAAGTTGTGCCCTATTGGTTTAGAGTTAATAGGCTTTCTAAGCATCTAAGTCACTACCAGGGAGAAACTATGCCCATAGAAATGTTTATACACTGATAATGAGTTTGTTGTTCAAAGGCCAATTTGAGTACTGTTCAAAGGTAAAAATAAACTAAATGTGATATGATGATACAGTCTACAATTCAAACAACTAAATTGTAATTATTCTTACATAATGATAAAAATTTTGGAAAATTATTTATGATATATTATTGGGAAACATTTTAATTAATGCATTTATTGTTTTGGGTCACACCTGGGGTTTCTTAGGTCTTACTCCTGACTCAGTGCTCAGCAATAACTCCTGGCAGTGTTCAGGGAACTAAATGTGGATTTCAGAAATCTAAACCGAGATAGGTTGTCACCTACAAAGCAAGAACCTTAAAACTTATACTGTTTTTCCAGCCTCACAAAATTATTAGTTACATGATAGTAATAATATAGTTTATTAAAATCACTTGCATTTAATGGTTAATAGTCACTTTTATTTAATATGCTAAATGTTCAAATGAACTATGTTATTTTTCTTATTTATCTTATATGATATTATATAAGATTATCCAATATACATTATATTTAAGCAAATAAAAGTAAGCTAAGAAAAGCTAACATTATAATGTTAAGTGGAACCATAGAAAGAGGAAAGTGAGGAAAAAATATGGACATTCTAAACCAAAGACTAGAAATTGAACCCCCATTTGACCCAGCCATACCACTCCTGGGAACAAGGAAAAACTTATTTATAGCAGCATTATTCAATAAGAAACCGAGTGCCCGAAAATAGATGACTGGATAAAAAAGCTTTAGTACATCTACACAATGGAATACTATGCAGCTGTTAGGAAAATGAAGTTATAAAATTTGCCTACAAATGGATGGACATGGAGAAGATTATGTTGAGCGAAATTAGCCAGAAGGAGAGAGACAGTTACAGAATGACTGCATTTATCTGCATAACATAAATATATAGGTACATATTATGATACCAATATCCAAGGTCAAGTGAAACATACATCAGGAGGTCCTGTCAAAGGTGGGAAATTATCACAAACGTGTGAGTCAGAGGCTAGGTAAGAAGAAAATGGAACAGTGTGCTAACAATTGGGGGTACTAATGCCAACCTAGAACTAGAGCATTAAATAGAGGCAAAAGGATACACATGACAACCCTTTAATGTATGTTTTGTAATCCATAGTCTGGAGGGGAAGGAAAGAGAATGAAAGAAATAAAGAACCTGCAGGAGGGCTGGGGGGGGAGGGGGGGGGAGAGGGGCACTGGTGGCGGGATGGGTGCTGCTACACTATGCACCAAAACCAAATATGAACTTTTTAATTGTATATCTTTGTAATTGTAAAAATTTATTTTGAATTTTATTTTATTTTATGTCTTAATTTAATCTATAATCACTTATAAAATAGTCAAATAGTCAACGATTAAATAATGCTTCAAATCATAAATTACTTTTTTATATGACTGTAACCTGATTTTTTTTTCCTTTTCTTAGTACCTAAACTGAAATGGAGAATTGAAGTAACATAAATGAATGAATAAACCAGACAGGAAGGGAAATAGAGTAACATAGAAAAGATTCATATCAAATTAGTTTTTACTAGGCAAAATAAAGTGTTTCTGTGGTGATTTCTAAGTTGAACCTAATAACAAGTAAGAAGTAACCAAATCAAAGTAAGCACATGGAAGTATAAGTATTATCAAGTTCAAAAGCCTTAAAGTTAAAATAAAATTTAGGACTTTCAAAAAGAAAGCAAAATCAGGGCCATGAATGCAGATGGTCAATATTCTAACAATGGAAATTAGTCTTAATCACAAGCAAACATGATTAATAAGAATTATGTACCTTCAAGTAACTATTGTACCTAGTCAAGAACACTAAAATTTTTAAATTTTAAACAAAGAAAAAAATAAAATAAAAAAAAAATAAAAATTTTAAGTGCAAATAGCACACTTAGTATTCTAATAACAAATAACATAAAATAACTAGCAATTGAGTTCATCACAATGCATCAGGTTTGAACAAAAACAAACTATACAAGACCTTGAAAGCAAGAGATAAGTTGTTGATTAATCTTGGGGCTAGAAAGGCAGTAAAGTTGATGGATGTTTGCCTTGCAAATAACCGATCTCGGTTCTAACAGTTGGATCTCTGACACTCTATGATCCGCTAAGCACTGCCAGGAGTGAACCAAGAGCAGCTCTGAGTACCCGTGGGTATGATTCCCAAATTAAGATAAAGATAGAAAAAACGTCTGTGATATTAAACAATCAGAAGTATCCTGAATATTTAAACTTAAAAACAACATGATTTTGGAAGAAAAGTAACATGTAACATCCATGATTTTCAAAGGATCATTTAGATTGCTAAGGAATTACTAAGAATAGGACACAAGATTATACAAAAAACCAGAGTAAATGTTCAAAAGCTAGATAGTTTAGTTCATCAAAGCGCGGCTTCTGTCATGAGCATGGATTTATTTTGATTTCAGTGTTATATGTTGTTATGAGTTTTATTTTTTGTGCCACAGCTCTTAGTGTGTTGAGGCTGTTTAGGGTTACCAGCAATATCTGGGTCCATCGAGTTTCCTGGTCACACTCGGTGCTGATGACCTTCAAGCCTATGATCCCACTTAAAAAATCCAAGAGCTGGGACCAGAGCAATAGTCCAGCAGGTAGGGCGTTTGCCTTGCACGGCCGGTCTGTGCCGGCCTGGGTTGGATCCCCGGTATCCCATATGGTCCCCGAGCACCACCAGGGAGTAATTCCTGAGTGCAGAGCCAGGAGAAACCCCTGAGCATTGCCGGGTGTGAACCAAAAAAGCAAAAAAAAAAAAAAAAAAATACAAGAGCTTTACTTTTCCCAACTTCATTCCACATCAACTACTAAGCATACTCTGCCACAGGATGGACTGATTCTCACTCCTACTGTAATTCAGCCCCTAAACTGCAAAATGCTAAATCCCCTGCTAACTGGGAGCAGGGCAGAACCAAAGGTGTCTGCTTATTCCTTCCACAATAAAGTAGAAACAGACTTTGGTGTCAAAACCATAGGGGCCACGCCTCTGTTTCCCAAGGCTTAAGAGATGCTAATGTAGAGTTCTACTCTTCTCCTCCCAGGCTAATAAACAATAATTTCTATAATATGTCTAGTCATCTTATATAAGCACAGTAAGAGAAACCATGGGCATATATAAATATGCCCTAGATTCAATATATAGGGTGATCTTTTGGGGGAGATCACATTACATGGTCCAAATTATGCTCTCCATGCCAGATTGATCCTTTTACCCCACTCAGGGTCCTCTTTCCAATAGAATCAGTCTTGCTTTGTTCAAAGGCAAATCTTAAGTGCTCTGCTCTGCTGCAAGACCATTTATGGCTTCACAGAACAAAGTTGATTCTGGTCTTGATCTAATTTTTTGGGTCAGAGCAGGACATCTAAATGTCCCATTCCTGATATCATCCAGTTCCTAGTAGAGGACATCTCTTAGGATTAAGATCAATCTAAATGGAACTAAGGTTTATGGTTGTAAAATATGATGGAAACCCAGAAGTGAATAATATAGAGTTAAAATAACTTACCACTGAGCTGTTCCACCATCTCTTTGTGTTTATAGAAGAATCAAAACCCTTTGAACTAAACATATGCAAAAACTTGTAAAAAGGAAAACAGCAGTCCCTCATTAACAATACTTAAAAACAGGGCTAAGTAGGGTGTGGTCCAACAGGGGGTGCACAGGGCTTACCCAGGACTCTGTACTAGGGACCAATCCTGACAGAATTCAGGGGACTATATGTGATGGCAGGCATAGACTCAATTAGCCTCATGGAATAATGAACCCTTCCTAACTTTTACCGCATAATATCATTGAGATTTGAGAAGTAAACTACGAATGAACTATTGAAAATCCTAATTTAAGGATTGAGATAAACTATTAACATACATCTTAAAACCCTAGTATTGAGGTTTAAGAGGTAAACTACTAATAATTCAAATATTATTTTGGGATCAAATAGATACTACACTGAATAAGATGCTTATCATGCATGCAGTTATGTAGCTCACCTGGGATTCATCCCTGGCATCACTTTCTGCTCTGAGTGCATATCCAGGAGAAAGTCTGAGCACTCCTGGATATGATACGCAAAGCAAGCAATCAAGCTGGCAAACACACAAACAAATAAGCACACTTTATATAAAAGCAATTAAACTTGGAATTCTCAATATAAATTCAGATGATGTAAATCTGATAATTCTTCCATTGCTCTAATGAAGGCTATTTAGGAATAAAGCTCTCTAAGGATTTTACACTGCTGAAAATTATTAGGTAATTATCAGTTGGGTATTAACGTCCCTTCAAATAGCATATCTTATCTTCACAGACCACTAGATTTCTATAGTTGTTGAACTGAGACTTTTAAATATTCTCTTCTGAGGTGATGTTATAAGCATCTTGTAAATAAAGATTGCAATAATCACTAAATTACATTAAAACTGAAAATATTCAGCCTTAGGGAGACATTGTTCTGCAGCTTATGAAGCAACTAAAAGGTTCTTTTAATTACTTGAGCAAACTCCAAATTCTGTTTATGTTTTGTTTTTCTAACATTGAATTTCATTTAGGGTTTTCTTATGAAGTATATATTAAATGACTAGTATATTTTATTTTAAAGTAAAATTTCAGACATCAATGCCTCTATTTTACCTATAGGAATTATTTATTATTTTCCCCAACTTTTAAAGAACAAGTTGAGTAAATTTTAGTAATATAACTCTATGCCAAAGTGGTGGATTTTACTCATCTGTGGTTCAATTTGGAACAAAAATTGTCATCAATGACATATCTTTAAGTTACAATTGTTAGATTTGTGTATGTTAAATAATTTTTGATCATAGTATTAATTTTAGCTCAAAACATTTACTGTTTAATTATTGTTATTCAATTTAGAGAAACACTATGAAAATAAGGCCATAAATCAATAATAGAACTGATTCTACATTAAAGATTAAGGCTTCAGAGGTTATAATATGTAATATCATTATTTCAAGGTAGTATAGGTGATGCTTGCAATAATTTTCATTGAGGTATTCAGTAGTAAGACTGTATATAGTGCAAAAGGAATAATAAAGAAAACATGATGTAATATGAACACCAGTCACAGCTACTATTATCCCAGTGGGGGAGGAAACATCAAAGGAAAATTGATTTGCACTCATTTGAATAAACGTAAGTTTTGCATAGATGGGCTGTAGTTGATGGGTTTGGATACCACTCTAACTGAAAAAAACATTATTTAATTGATTAGATACACTTTTATATTCTTGAACTTTTATTATGTAATTCATAACTGTGCCCTAGTAAAGTTAAAAATCATAATAATAACTATCAATAACTATTTTTTCTATAGAAATTTCAATTGATTCTTGAGCAACAAGTCATGTTTTAGTAGAATATACAAACATATGTCACATTTATATTATTAAATATATTGTTTTTCTTATTAAGTATAACAACCTGGTTAAGATCCTTTTTATCAAAATTTTACTTCATTGACATAACTAGGCTTAGAAAATTTTATTTGAAAAACAAATGAGACAATTTAATGTTATCATACACTATAGCTAGTACTTGCATAATACAATAACTAGTTAAATAGATTAGTTAAATTTGATAACAAGTTTTATATCACTGCAATATAGAGCATGAAGCTTTAGTAGAAAGAGCTCTCGAAAGAACAATTTTGGAGAACTCATGAAATGACATTGAATAGGATGAGGTACCTGGTTCAGATAACATAAATATAAGATATTTTAATATAAATACCATCACAAAGAACATAAAAATTACTAATATATTTAACTTGCATTTAAACTTGTAAAGTACATATAATTAATGCTTTTAACTTTAGACGTTCCAAATACAGCATTCCCTCATTTCACTTACATTTAAATGAACCCACTTCTCATTTTAGAAGTGTAAAAATGTTTGGTCACTTAAGTTTCCCTGAAACCTTCCCAGAAAGTTTCCCAGAGAGATATAGTTCAGGGATTAAGGTTCATAAGTTACTCAAGCCTTTCCTTCTTTGCATTCAGGTGATAACTGAGAAAATTAGATGACAGTAGAGAAATGAACCCAAAAAAAGTTGAGCATAGCACAGATTAATGTAGGAGCTCTCTATTGGAATGATCCGAAAACTCAGTAACAATGGCCAGTGAACTGTGGAAGAGATCTCAGAGACACAGATTTAAAGTAGTCAAATTTCCTAGGCGAGGGTACAATAATGAGGTTTTCTTTATGTGTATGATGGACTTAAAGTAAATGAAATTTTCATAATTTAGAAATTCATTTGGAAATAATAAAGTAAATTCATGTTTAAGACAGTTTTGAGTGACGATGTACAAGAATAGAAAAGTAAATGCATTTGCATTTTCACTGTCAGCTAACTAAAACTGCTAATTGTCTGCTTTTTGAATCCAATAAATTCCCAATCCCTGCTAAAAATGTTGCAGGTGGACCCCACGGGTGACTTATGTGAGGCCGGAAGGGGAGAGAGATGGTCACTTTTTCCCCAGCCGCCTCTGCCACCAGGGATCCGCTGGGCAGGCTTAGGACTGATAAAGTCTGCGATGAGCCCTTGCACCGTGTGAGCCTGAGCCCCACCAGCCCCACGAGGTGGCCGTCAAGCCACACCTGATGCCTGCTTGATCTCTAGGCACGGGAGTTAGTCCCCACCACCCGAGGTTTCTCGGGGAGCCATGGACTCAGGCTGGAGTGAGGAATTGTTCTTTGCAGGAAAGGAAAGTCAGTCCTAGGCCTTACCCAGGGCTGCCTTGGGGTTCTTGTCTTTCTCGCAGAAAAAGAATTTTCAGGAGTTGACGAGCAGTGAAGTAAAATAGATTTCATTGAGGAGGTTTTTGGAGAGGGAAAAGGAGAGGAAGTAAGAGAGAGTAACGCAGTAATGCGCTCAAGAGAGAATGCAGGCTACTCCAAAGACGGAGAGCGAGTAAAAAGAGAGAGTACACATCTCAAGAGGGGAGATGCGGGCAACACCCGTGCTCAGGCACCACATGTGCTCGGCTACATGGGTTCAGGCAGCATGTGTGTCCTTGCAGCATGTGTGCGCAGGCAACATGTGTGCCCAGGCAGCATGTGCTCGCTGTCCTTTGGTCAGGACAGCTTTTATAGATTTCTCCCCAAGTTACTCCCATATGGGGCTTCAACCTCGGTTACTAGGGCCCGTTGCCAAGGGGAATAGACTTTGGGAGTGGTCTTCTTTGACTGGAATGCTTCAGGGTCTTCTGTGAGCTGGGTCCTGGGTAGGAAGGCTGATTCATCTCCCTCAGGAGGTTTAATCAGCTAAAGCCATTCACACATTCCCTCTGGCCTTCCCTTCCCCAGGGTCTATTGTTGATATGGTCTTCTCAAGTCTGGTTCCCTTGTGGCAACAGGTGTGACTCTGGATAGCTGAAGGACCAGTTTTCTTTCTTAATCAGGAATTTTTATTGCCTTGTGCCCCCTCACCCGTCTGCCTACCCACAACAATACTACTCTGTAATCAGTTATCCCCAATTTAGAATTTAGAATCCCCAATTTAGAATACTGAGAACAATTATATTGTTCTTTATTTTTCCAGCTTACATTTCCTAAAAGTGACACATAGTGAGGTTAGAAAAACCCTGGTAAATACATAGACATAAGTCTTAATGAGGTGTGTGTGTGTGTGTGTGTGTGCACCCACGTACACCTGCATGTGTAAGGCTGTGCAATAATATGACATCTCTAGTTTCTAAATAATATGACATTTCTCTAGTCCCTAAATATTCCCCATTTCCCCTAAATCTTGAATCTTGAATAGTGACCTTCGTGGTTTTAACAACAAGCACATTCATTTTGTGAGTTGTTCACATAGTTGTCTCTAGAACATCCTATATTTTTTCACTGCCGTGAAATCAATGAACTGGTCAGTATTCAATCTAAAAGTCAGCTTGTTTGTTCCTTTCTTTCATTTGTTCATTATTTCTTTTTGCATTTGTTTGTTTGGTTTTGGACCACACAAGGTGGTGCTCAGGGCAGGCATAATCCTGCTCCACATTCAGGGATCACTCCTTGTAGGCTCAGGGACCTACAAGGGTCCTGGAATTGAAGCCAGGTATGATGTAATGGCGGAGGCCCTGGCCAGCAGCCCTGGCACAAATGAGGAAGGCCTAGATCTTGCCGGACTTCATTCCTGCGAAAAAGGAGATGGATGGAGTTGGGAGAAACTGTCTTGCAACTGCTGCAGAGAAATGAAAGAAAGAATGACACCTAAGCAGCGGGAGTTGTGGATAGCAGCACTCCATTTGCTGAACACAGTTTAAGCCTTTTTATACAGTATTTGGGAGGAGAGGGTACAAGCACACATCACAGGGCATTTGCAAGCTATTGGGTCATTGTAACAGATAACATTCTTCACAGCAAATGACAATCACAGATTTAGCATTTGCAAGGTAACATGCAGATATTGATTTAATAGTCCTGTGATCAGATGTTAGAAGACCAGGCATATTCTGCCTCACCTTAGCTCGATAAGCACAGATGTTTTGGGTGAAACCATATTGGCAGGGTCCATTTCTGGGTCCTGCCTTTAGGGTCTTGTGGCAGGAAAGTGCTGGACCCTAAGGCTAGCAGCTCAGATCCCAACAATATAAGTTGCTTGACTTTAGCTACTATACTACATCTCAGGCCCCGGCTTCTTTCCTCAAAGCTTTCTTTAAATTATATAAACAAATACAGAAATTCACTTTTCAAAGTTTACCCTAAACTTCTGTTTTAGTATTTTGAGAAGACAAGAAGAAAATCTAGATGAGAAGGCATTACTTAGGGATTTTCACGAATTTCGGAACCTTTTAAGGGCCAACAAGAGTCTAATCTGAAACTGTAGTTTAAGGCACTTAGTTCAAGACAGCCTAATTTACTTGTAGATCACAATCTTGCAAACAAGATTGGGAGGATTTTGCTCTACTTGTCTCTCTTCATATTCCACAGTACCCTTCAAGCTACCTTATATGCCTCCCTCTACTAATATTTTCATGTATTTCCATGCTTTAATTTTTTTCTAATTTAAAATCCCCTGGAAAGTCACAATTTAAAAAATTCTACACCTCCCAGTATTCTACACCTATTAAATTTCTTCTTCCCTGTCATTACTAATGGTAATGTTTTTATTTTTCCTGATATATTAATAACCTCCAGATTATCCATTAGCTTGATTGAATCTTCAGTTATCATTTTAAAATTAATAATGTGCCAATCCGAGTACCAAAGAGATAACACTGATAAATACATAAGTGCTTGCCTTGGCTGCAGCTAACTCTGGGATCTGCCCTGCTATAACAAATGATCATTGAGCACTGTCAAATGTGACCTTAACCCCCTAACCCACCACAAGTAAAAAATAAATAAAAGTAACCTGGAGCTGGGAAGATAATATTGTGGGTAGAGGCTAGTCATGCGAGCAGCTGACCTTAATTTGGTTCCCAGCACTACTTTGCATATAGTCCCCCTACACTGCCAGGAGTGACCTTTGTGCATAAAAACAACTCTGAGCACAACCCAAACATTAAGAAACAAGAAAATAAATCTTGAACATGGAAGTCTCAGTAAAGAGCTATATTGCATGGGGTAGGTGTTTGCCTTGCAAAAGGCAGATCTCCGACACCCCGTATGGTTTCCTGAGTCTTGCTAAGAGTGATCCCTGATCACAGAGTCAGGAGTAAGCATTGGGTGTGGCCCCAAATATAAAGCCAACAATCGAAAACCAAAAAGAACATGCCAATCTTATTTTAAAGGCACTGAATGATTCTACTTGTCTGTTGAGTAAAATAGTTTGTTTTCCTATCTTTGGAACCATACAACATTGTTAGAGTTTTTACAAACTGGCAACATAGATCTTGAAGTGACCAACTTAAGCCCCCCTGTAAAAACTGCTAGCTTAATTGTTATATTAAAAATGCCTACATTTTTTTAAATAACTTTTTAATTGAATCACTAAAATACAGTTACAAAGCTGTTCATGATTTGGCTTTAGAAATACAATGTTCTAACGCCTGTCTTTTCACCAGTACACATTTTCTGCCATTAATGTTCCCAGTCTCCCGCCATTGGCAGTCCTCCTCCAAGTTTGCCTCCATGATATACACTTTTCTTCTCTCTCTCTCTCTCTCTCTCTCTCTGTCTCTCTCTCCTCTCTCTCTCTCTATCTCACTCTCCCTCCCACCCACCCTGCCTCCTTTTGAAAATTGCTTCCTTTCCAGAACTGACCAAATGATTGCTTTCCTAGAAAGCCTTAAAATATTGTATATATGAAGTATTATATATATAAAAGCATTATATGATATTAAATATAAAGTATTATATAAAATATAATATATTATATAATGTATAAAAATTATATATTTTATAATATATAATAAAATATTATATATTTGTATATTTAAATAATATATATATATCAGTCTCTTTATATGATTGACTCAGAATTCTCTTGCAGAATTGACTACATGTATCCTGGTCCCCACCTCCCACTTAACAGCCCAGAGACACAAAATTTATATCTTCCCCAAGAATACCTGATATGTCTGTTTCTTTGGAGAAACAGTATCAGTCTGACCATTGTACCTTCTCATTACACTTCTTTGCTCTCATATAAATCATCTTACTCTCCTGGTAAATTATTTTACCATCCCATTGCTCTGACCTAGATTGCCCTAAGTCCACTTGTTCTGCAAGGTGTGGGAAATGTTCATCAACCAGTCCCAGGGAGCCATGGAGTCAGGAAGGAGCAAGGAATTGCTCTTTACATAAAAGTCGGTTCTTGTATATCTCACGGTGGTAGAATAAAATATTAATTTAAAAAAGGGGAAAAAAAGTCAGTCCTTATCTTACCATGACTTTTTGGGCTCATCTCCCTACTCTCACAGAAACGAATTTCAGGAGAAATAATAATGAAATATAGCAAGTTTATTGGTGGAGTAATGAAAGGAGAATGGAGGACATTCAGGGAATGTCTCTTCCCCAGAATGAAGAAAGCAAGTATACATCTTAGCATTAAAGAATGAAAGACACATTTCTAGAAGGGAAATAGAGATAGCTTGTACCTGGGCATCTTGAATTGGAGGCAGGCAGAATGAGGAAGCCTCTCCTTAGTTTACGTAGTTTTGCCAAATCCTACTCCCTTGCAGTCAATAGCTGTGGTAGTTGCCAATGGGGCAAGTTTGGAGCAGTGAAGGATGCACCATACTTGCTCCATCAAGATGCTTGATTATTGTGAAGAAAAGCAAGTTGTACAGGAAGGCAAGTAAGTGTAGGTGTTGGAAGAAAGGGG
Organism: Cryptotis parvus; assembly: GCA_021461705.1. Lineage (NCBI taxonomy): Eukaryota > Metazoa > Chordata > Mammalia > Eulipotyphla > Soricidae > Cryptotis > Cryptotis parvus. Next base: position 40,576 of record JAJIBD010033424.1, on the reverse strand, counting down.
AGGGTTAAGGAATGCATGGACTCCAGTTACAAGAAAAGGGGAAAACTTATAGGAACCAAATCCTAATGAGTGCAATGTCTAAAGATGGGGAATTACTGGAATGAAAATTGGACTAATATGCAACTATTTCAGCATAATTTTATGACAGTTTCTGTACCCTGCTTTGCTTTCTCTGGCTTAGCTAAAAAGAACATACAACCTGTTTTTCTAGCAACTGCCTATTGTTAAAAAAACAAAACTAAAAACTATGTCTTTAGTCTGGTTCAGGGTTTCAAGTTCAGGGAGCGGTGCCAGTTTGTGAACCCTCAGGGCTGAGTTTTGCCTCAATAAATTATCTTTTAAACTGATTCTACATGCCAGCTCTTGGCTCTGGAGGCATCATTCCTTATCAATGATCTTTTGATATTTCTTTGCATTGCTTTTGTTCCAGTGGAGACTCTTCTATAAGGGGCTCAGCAGATATAGGTTGGTCTTACAGTTGGCTTATGTGAGGTGGGAAGGGGAAAGAGATGGTCACAAAGGCAAGTCAGTCCTAGGCCTTAACCAGGGTTTCCTCCGAGTTCTTGTCTTCCTTGAAGAAAAGAATTTTCAGGAGTAGATGAGCAGTGAAGTAGAACAAATTTTATTGTGAAGGTTTTAGGAAGGGGAAGGAGGAGGGAAAATGAGAGAGAGTACACATCTCAAGAGGGGAGATGCGGGCAACACATGTGCTCGAGCACCACATGTGCTAGGCAAAGCGGGCTTAAGCAGCACATGGGCTCAGGTAGCATATGTGCAGTCCTTTCGTAAGGACTGCATTTATAGATTTCTTCCAGGCTACTCCCATATGGGGCTTCAACCTAGGTTAAAGTCCATTGCTAGGGCCTTTGCCAAGGGAGTAGATATTTGGGAGTGGTTTTCTTTGAAAATCTCCTTTTCTTGACCTCTGTTCCTACTGGATCTTCTTCCCTGAAATGTAACTAGATTAAGGGCTGGGCAGAGACAGGTTGGTTCAGCATCCTCAAGGTCTATTGAGGGTTAATGGGTCTCATGAAGTCTTGGTTTCTAGTTCCAAAGGTGACACTGGACAGCCTTAGGGCAAAGGTTCATGGCTCTGTCTGCCTGCCTATATCATAGCCACCTCTTTTTCTGGGACCTAGTCATGCTCTTGCCTCAATTTCTCCATCTCAAAGTTATTTCTGCTCTTCAGATGGGATTTTCATGTCATAGGCCTCCATACCTTCAGGCTGGTTTAGGTTTCAGACAATTTTAGTAAACAAAAAGTTTAGCAAGCAAAAAAATATGTAGTTGCTTAAATTTCATATTTTTTTTTCTTTTTGGGTCACACCTGTCAATGCTCAGGGGTTTCTTCTGGCTCTGCACTCAGGAATTACTCCTGGCGGTGCTCAGGGGACCATATGGGATGCCGAGGATCGAACCCGGGCCAGCATGGGCCAGCCGCATGCAAGGCAAACGCCCTAACTGCTGGGCTATCACGCCGGCCCTCATAATGTTTTTGAATTGAGAAATTTTACACTGGGAACTTTCAGATTTTGAAAATGTTATTATTTTACATTTAAATAACATAGTAGTTTTACTATAAGGTCCCAGTTCCACTGCCACTCAGTGGACAAACAAGTGAGAATCAAATTAAGAGAATGCTTTACAGACATCATGCTGGGAGGCTGGAAGATGGAAGATGCCCATCCTCAAAGCAACCATCTTGTGTACCTAGCCACCAAAAGAGAGATTGTGTAGGAGAAATCCAGGGAACAACATCTTTAGAAAACGTGGATTGCAGACAGGTCTGCACCTGTTGGGGACCCTCATATGGGACCCCAACAGTATCAGGGATCGAGTTCCCTGGTCACCTCAGTGGCCAGCGATCAACAGACAAAAATCCACCAGAGTCCAAATAATTCAAAAGGCCTTTTACTTTTCACCAACAGTTAAAAACACACTCTGCTATCACAATCCAAGGCAAGAGATACTCCCAGACCTAGAGCTGCTGGCCAGACCTCTGACCATGTGCTCAGGCCAAGATATCTCCTGCCTCTTCCCCCTAAACAGCAGCTTTTTCCTCTTCCAAACCATACCAAGCAGGCAACAACAGCAAGCCCCAAGGAAGCACCTAGCAAGCAAGCAGCAAATAAGTGAGCCAGCAGGCCTTTCCTGTGCCTGGCCTTTTTAAAGTAAAACCAACACTCTTATGCAAGTCTCCAGGTGTACCACAGCCCTCTGGCCTAGGTGTAAACAAATGCTAATGTCAGCAGTCTACAAAGTTGCCTTCTTCTCAGATCAACAGTTTTGCAAAACACCTAAAGAAGGGACTGATAGAGTTATACCTGAATAGATAAATAAATAAGTAAGTAGATAAATGAATGAATGAGTGAATGAATGAATGAATGAATGAATAAAAAATAAATAAATAAATGAATAAATATATAAAAACACTGAAAATCTTCTGCACCTCAAAAGAAATGGTAACAAAGATACACAGAGAGCCCACAGACTGGGAAAGAATATTCACCCAATACCCATCTGATAAAGGGTTAAATATCAAGGATATACCAGGCAATGGTAGAACTTTACAAGAAGGTAACAGTCAACCCTTCAAAAAATGGGGAGAAGAAATTAACACAAACTTCACAAAAAGAAATTCAAATGGCCAAAAGGCACATGAAAAAGTGTTCTTCATCACTAATCATCAGGAGATGCAAATCAAAACAACAATGAGGTACCATTTCACTCACAGAGACTGTCACACATCCAAAACAGCAAGAACAACCGGTGCTGGGGTGGATGTGGGGAGAAAGGGACTCTCATCCACTGTTGGTGTGTGTGCGACTGGTCCAGCCCTTTTGGAAAACAATATGGGCATTCCTCCAAAAAACTTGTCATTGAGCTCCCATTTGATCCAGCAATAGCACTCCTGGGAATATATCCTGTGAGACCAATAACACACAAGAAACACTATCTGTAATTTGATATTCAATGCAGCACTATTCACAATAGCCAGAATCTGGAAACAACCTGAATGCCCCAGAACAGAAGCCTGACTAAAACTATGGTACAACTACACAATGTAGAATCTATGGTACATCTACACAGTGGAATGCTATTCAGCTACCAGAAAAGACAAAGTCATAAAATTTACCTACAAATGGACATACATGGAGATTATTATGGTAAAGGAGAGATATAGAGTGACTACATTCATTAGTGGGATATAAATATAGGCTAGTATTATACTAATTGTGGGAAATGATAACACCACACTAGAACTGGAGCATTGAACGTAGGCAAAAGGATATACATGATAACCTATAATTGTACATATGGCAAAACAAAATGCTTAAGAGATGGGAGAGAGGGAGGAAAGGAGAGAGAGATCAAAAGAGAGAAAGAGGAGAAGAGTGAGAGAGAGAGAGAGAGAGAGAGAGAGAGAGAGAAGTGCCTGCCATAGAGGTAGGCTGGGAGAAGGGGGAGGGAATGTGGGGAGATTGGTAGTGAGATAGGGCACTGGAGGGAAAGACGGATGCTGGGACATTGTATGACTGAAACCCAATCATAAACATCTTTTTAACTGTGAAAAAAAGAATTTTGATGATGTCTCATACACATTAATATGCTTGATTAAGGTGATTTTGTTTGTTTGCTTTTATCTCTTATCCTTTAGGAAAAGTTAAGGAGATATCTGTGCATGTTCTAACATTTTCAAGGATCCCTGACCAGAAGAGTTTCTGATATCAATTTCAGCTCTTAATTTCTTTGGGTTGTGGTCAGCACTAGCACATTGAATGTTTGTGAGTCATTGAATGTTTTTGAGTCACCCACATTAATTGTTCTAATGTGTCCCTTAATTCATCTCTAATATCTTTCTTAAAACTTAAGATAAAGATACAATGAAACTCAAGAGGACATATTGTGCTTCCAGAACTTTTTATCATTTTATTTTGACATTTGGTTTATACAACATTTTGATTTTCTAGTTCAATATAAAATTTATTTTCATTTATTAATTTCACAGAGGTCAGCTCAGAAATAGTCATTTAAAATTTTCTGTGAGACCCCTGTGAAAATCTAGGTAATTTTCTGTGCATAACTTCTTAGAAATATATCAAGGTATAAAATATTACAATGTGAACTTACTGATGGTTCTAACAGTGTGTATATATATATATATATATATATATCATATATACGGATAAAAAGTATTTTATAACTTTTTAAAACAGTATTTATCTCAATATATTTTGTTACTATATATGTGTTTTACTGCACACATATAAAACATGCTTATTTCTTCAATGTAATGAGTTTTTTGCCTTTAATTTAACTCAGGCTATTTTATTAAGAAAGTAGAATATATAATTAAACAGGTAACTGTCATTAGTATGCATTTATGCATGTGGGTCTGTATGTGTATCTGTTAAGATAGAACAAAGATATTTCTATAACTTCTTTGAAAGACAGAACAAGGATAATTCTATAACTACTTTGAAAGTAAGAATCTAAAGTGAATTTTTTTAAAAAAACTGTGTTTGAAATCTATCTTCTCCATTAACTCATTGTGAAATTGTTAATTTTCCACAAATCTATTTGCTTCTATAATAAGGGAAATAACACCTTTTTGTATGCATCATTTTTAGAAAGAGATAATAAAGGCATAGATAGACCTGACAAAAATTACTGAAAATGAGTGGAATAAATACTATTAGCATATTATTTTATTGTTATTCCTTTGTAAGTTCTCTAACATTTATGCTGAGCTTAGTGCCAAGCTATACAAGTCATATAAATTTCAGGAAAGAACCTAAAATACGGAGCTCAGGATCATATATGTTTAAGGACGAGCACCACATAAGACAATGGGCACAAGTGGCCTCCAAGGACAATTGAAATGGCCCTGATAGTTATCTGAAAACTAGACCAAAGAAAAATTGCATCATTAGGTTCCAGAATGTCCATTTAGGCTTGATTAGCTGAGTAAATCCTAAAGTGGTTCCAAGCTTACTAATCATTGCTGCCTCATTTCCAAAAACAGATAAATAAAAGACGGCATTAGAAAAAAATCAACTATTTAAGGAATATTAATGATCTATATCTGAACTCAAGGATTGCCTGACCAAAAACCCTGCAAAATGAGAATTAGAAAATTATGCATGACTGTAAGTATAATGTTGTCATTATAAAACATATTTGGAAAATATTCCTCCATAGAGATTGTGAATTGGTATAGTAAGAAGGGCATGCATTTTGCACATAGTCAACTGGGTTTGACTCTCTCCCACTCAGATTGTCCCCTGACAGTCACCAGTAGTGATTCCTGAGCACAGAGCCAGGCGTAACCCCCTGAGCTATGCTGGGGTATAACCCAAAAACTAAAAAGAAAAAATTTCTTTCTATGTATTTGGAGAGTTTTAGTAAAATAGACTTAATATCATACTTAAAATTTTAGTAAAAATCAGGGGCTGGAGCGATAGCCCAGTGGGTAGGGCGTTTGCCTTGCATGTGGCCGGCCTATGCTGGCCCGGGTTCAATCCCCGGCATCCCATATGGTCCCCGAGCATGGCCAGGAGTCATTCCTGAGTGCAGAACCAGGAGTAACCCCTGAGCATTGCCGGGTGTGACCCAAAAAGCAAAAAAAAAAAAAAAAAATTAGTAAAAATCAATAGTAAATCCATCTGATTAAAAAAATATGTCAAAGGTAATCAGAAATCAGAATTATCATTAAGATATATGTTTTTTGGACAAACTAATGAAGAAAAAAAATTGAAAATCCCTATTTTGTTCAACCAACAACAAAATGGTAGAAATGTCCACATATGCCCAAACATACAAATTATTTATTTTACTGAGTTCTCATAAATTATCTCTTCCTAGCTTATCTTTCTATTTTCTTTTCAAATTACAATTTTGTTTATTTGAATCTGAAATAATTTCACAGAAATAATGGAGACAATTGTAAGACTAAATCCACATACTTATCACAAACGTGTGGGAGTCAGAGGCTAAGTAAGACAGAAAATGGAGCAGTGTGCTAACAATTGTCAAAAGTACTAATACCAACCTAGAACTGAGCATTAAATAGAGGCAAAAAGATACACATGACAGCCCTTTAATGTATGTTCTGTAATCTATAGTCTGGAAGGGAAGGAAAAGAGAAAGAGAGAGAAAGAGAAAGAAATAAAGAACCTGCCATGGAGGCGGGCTGGGGTGGGGGAGGGAACCGGGATGTTGGTGGTGGGAGATGGGCACTGGTGGAGGGGATGGGTGGGTCCTGGAACACTTTATGACCAAAACCCAAATATGAACTTTTTAATTGTATATCTTTGTAATTGTATATCTCACGGTGGTATAATAAAATACTTAAACAAAAAAGAAAAAGACTAAATCCACAAAGTGATTTATCGCATACAAACTTTTAAAATTTTTCTTCTTCATTAGATTAAATGCAGTGTATACTTTCTGTGGTAGCAGAAAATGTATAATGAGTTTATAAAAAAAATCCCTGTAGCCTTTCAAAATTACCTTAAGGATCAAAATATTTAGAAAACTACTGGGAGATGCAAGTTCATAATAATTAATTGAAATGCCCAATTATAATTAGACTGCTGAGTTCCCTGTAGTTGGTAGATATTAATAAAGCATATATATTTCATTTGAAGAATTGAACTAAGGTATTTTACATTTATAAAATAGAACATTCTCCAGCTCTCTGTAAGTACTTTTATTTTAAAAAAAATAAATACAGCAAATAAGATTAAATCATATTTTTACTTAGCGATTTCTAGTAAAAAGTTAATGGCATGTGGCAGCACAGAGTAGAATATTTCAATTATTTACTGCTTAATGCAGCTATTTTTCAGCTTTTGCATGAATTTTCAGCCTAATATTTTGGGCGAACAGGTTTAATGCATTCCAGTTTTCATTTAAAAAATGAAAATTTGGATTCAGAGAGATTAAACAGGAGGTAAGTCACTTGCATTTCATGGGCCAACATAAGTTATGTTCCAGGCACCACATATGGCCTTGCAAACACTGCCAGGAGTGATCTCTGAGTAAAGGGCCAGGAATAAATCCAGAACACAGCTGAATATCCTCCTCTAACTCCGTTCCTAAAAAAATGCATCTTTGATGTTTGAGTTGCAGTTTTTCTCCATGTAGAGCATTTGTTTTTATAGAGAATTCAGCATTATCTTCTCTGAGAAAAGACTCCTAACATATTTGACTCCAGCAATTAGACACTAGGGCCACATGACTTTAGTTCCTCACCGAGTTTAAAATGTGGCTTTGGCCAGAAAGTTCAGAACTCTGAATAGAAACATTGGGTTCATTAATGTCTGTCATTTTATATATTTACCATTTTTGTTCGGTACATGTATTATCCACACGGCAGAGCCTGACAAGCTACCCGTGTCATATTTGACATGCCAAATACCAGTAACAATTATGGACCTCATTCCCATGACTTTAAGGAAATGGTTTGAGGCTCTTCATATTCCTGTAGTGGGCAGATGCCCTTGGGCTATCTCGCATGTGACAGGATGTATTGAGATGTTATTGGTGGCCCACTTGAAGAAATCGATGATCTATGGGAAGATGGTGATACAGCGATACATGTATTATATTTTCATTATTATAATTTAGACAATGGCATTTAATGATGTTTAAACTTTTGATATTGGTTTACAAAGTGCACAAAGAACATCCCATTACAGATGATTTTACATCCCTCTTCCCCAGCTCTATGAAATTTTTTGGTGCAAACTTTCTGTTGTCCCCTACCCTCTAGTATTAAACAAATTAACTTTCCCTATACCTTTTTATTTAATTGTCTTTATATTGCAGGTGGCTGTATTTGTCCTTCTGTCTAGCTTACTTCACTCATCATACCTTCCAGTTTCATCCACTTTACCATGAACTGCATGCCTTCCTTTATTTCTAATGACTGTGAAATAGTCCATTGTGTGTATAAATCTCACAACTTCAAAAGCTATTGAATAACCATGAGATGCACAGAAATGAAGTCCATGATTGAGTTTCAGTCATACTATATTCTAAAACCCATCCCTCTTCACCAGTGTACATTTCCCTACACCAATGTCTCCTGTTTCCCCCCCCCCACCACGCCCATTTATTATAAATATCCAAGGACATGCAAGCAATCCACTACAACTCTCAGGGACACTGTTCTCCTGACTGAAAACTTCTAGGAGATAGATGGGCTGATCCCTGCCCTGCTGCACCCATGCCCCTCTCCTGCAGCGCTTCATAACTAATCTGTGTAAAGACACCAATTGATGAAAATTCAAGGTACACCTCTTCTTTTAGGTTTGAGAACTTTGGAGTCTTCTAAGAGAAGGGTCAGGCAGACTCCACCCCCAAACTTCCACAAATCCTGGCAGCCATATCCATATTTCACATTTGAAACCATGTAAATTCATCTGCCCAGTTCTACAGGTACTTGGGTTTCTGTAGCACAGACATGTATGTAGCTTTGCAAAACCTCTAAGTTCCACAATACTGGCATCTCAGTAGGAACACAATAAACTAAATGAGAAAGTGATATGAAGAAAACTAAAGTCAATTAAAAAAAAAACAATAACACAGAAGGCTCAACTAGCCATGAACAGGTTGAAAAAGCTTTAGACAAGGACTTTATGACCCCATGATGAGATATAATAATTATCACAAATTTAATTTAATGAAGTATTATTTAATAAATCAATTAACTATTTAGTTATAGCAAGCAATATAAATAGGTCATTATATAGAGTGTAGTGGGTCAGAAGGAGAGAGACATAAACCAGCATAGACCTAAGCATTGAAAGTAGGCAAAATGATAGCCTCTAACTTTATGTATTGCAAGCCACAGTGTATAAAAAAGAAAGAAAGAGAGAGAGAGAGACAGAGACAGAGACAGAGACAGAGAGAAGTAAACATTGCCTGCCATAGATGATGGCTGGGGAGGGGAAAATCATGGGACATTGGTAGAGGAAAATGGGCACTGGTGAAGGGATGGATGCTGGAACACTGTATTACTGAAACCAAAATATGAACACGTTTGTAACTGTATATATCACGATGGTACAATAAAATTTTTTAAAAAGTGTGGTTGCCTACATATGTGTGCTATAAAGAAAAGTAAAAGGCAACAAATAGCCAAGACAACATAACTGGAGAGTGAATTGTGCTCAACTGGTGTGGGGTAGATCAGTTCTTGGGATATTGGTGAAGAAAAGCAAACTCTGGTCGTGGATGTGATTTCATAGTACCTAAATGTAAATAAGGAAGTGGGTGTTAGTAAAAGTGTATTTTTTCCAAAGCTTACAATCTACAAATTTACTCTTATTATAAATTATTCATTCGTTTTTGCTCTGTAGTCAACTACAGACTTATATAGTATGGGAAAATATGATAGATGATATATGTGATATAATATGCAAAATTTTATTTTATATAGATATAGAAATTAAAATAATTGTACAAGATTAACTTACTTCATGTCTAAATAATAAAATGCATATATCTTCTTTTCTTAAGATAAAATATTCTATAACTTGACAAGAATACCACTGTGTGAACAATGATACAATGTTAACTTAATAGATGCACCAGTAATTCATGAATCAAAGTTCGATATCCCTCTCAACAATTGCATTTTTACTCTTTGACTTTTCCTTTAATTAAACTCATTGTCCTTTTCAATTTATTGATTAAACATAGGTAGCTATCACATAAAATTTAATAATTTTCAAATAAAAATGAGATTGTCTCTCTTTTTATTTATGAATATTATTTTTGTACATAGAAACTATTTTTCTGAGGACAACCCACACACTTTGACTCATTTAAATTGGCCAATGGTGGTTAACGTTGCAATTCTTAACACAGATACTAGCAAAATGAAAAAAGAAATTGCCATGAATATTTTAAATTGATCACCTGGGATGATTACATGGGATGAGATGGATCTGAGAGAATTAACTACTGTAGCTATTATAATAAAATACCTTAATATCTCAAATTACCAGTGTATAAATTGCAATTCCTTGATTAGAAGCATCTTTGTATAATCTATTAAAGCAAAAAAAAGAAAAATTAATAACAGAAATACTAGATTCTATTAACTTTGTTCAATTAATTAACAACTTTTATTCTAAATTGTGGGTGAAGTATGTTTTATTTGCTGCAAGATTAAATTTATCTTTTAAAAATACATTGCATTTCAGTGGTGGGATATAGTAAAATAACTCAATGAAATGAATGCCTCAGCAAGAATTCTTTATCCGGCTAAACTCTCACTGATTTGAAGGACAGATATACAACTTCTTGAATAAACAACATATTAGGAACTTTGTAAACTCAAAACCAATCTTAAAAGGACTGAAAGATCTACTCTAAGATGAGACAAAACCCAAAAGAACAAAAACCTATATAGAAATATGGCACAAAATCCCATGACAATAATCTCTCTCAATGTCAATGGTCTAAATGCACCAGCTAAGAGACACAGAGTGGCAAAATGGATCAAAAAATTGAATCCAACATTCTGCTGCCTTCAAGAAACACACCTGAACAATCGGAGCAAAGAAAGGCTCAAATTAAAAGGCTGGGAAACAATCCTTCACTCAAAAAACCCATCCAAAAAGACTGGGTTAGCAATACTGGTATCCGACAACATAGACTTCAGGCTGAAGAAGGTCAGAAGGGAAAGTGAAGGTCACTTCTAAATAGTCAAGGGATACATATATCAGGAAGAAATCACGCTACTAAACATATATGCACCCAACAAGAGGCCAGCAAAATACCTAAAACAACTACTAATAGACTTCAAAGAAGACATTGACAGCAACACAATTCTAGTTGGGGACTTCAACACTGCTCTATCAACCCTGGATAGATCAACAATTTTGAAACTTACCAAGGAAATACTGGCCCTAAAAGAAGAAATGAAAGAAAGAGGGCTGATAGACATACACAGGGCATTTCATCCCCAAAAAGCTGAATACACTTTCTTCTCCAGTGCACATGGAACACACTCCAAAATAGATCACATGCTGAGCCATAAATCATACCTCCATAAAATCAAGAAGATAGAAATTGTGCCAAATATTTTTTACAGACCATGATGCACTGAAAATTGAAGTTAATTGTACACAAAAACAGAGACCAATACCAAGTACCTGGAAACTAACAGCTCACTGCTGAACAACCAGCAAGTCATAAAAGAAATCAAAGAGGAAATCCAAAGATTCCTGGAAACAAATGGGACTGAAGACACTAATTACCAGAACTTGTGGCATACAGCAAAAACACTGTTAAGAGGCAAGTTCACTGCTCTTCAAGCATTCATCAGAAGAGAAGAAAAGGCCATCACAAACAGTCGGACTACACAACATAAGATCTTAGAGAGTGATCAACAAAAGGAGCCCAACCCAAGCAGAAAGAAAGAAATAATAAAACTTAGAGCAGAAATCAATGAGATGGAATACCAAAAAACAATCCAGAAGATCAACGAAATCAAAAGCTGGTTCTTTGAAAATATAAACAGGATTGACAAACCACTTTCAAGACTTGTAAGAAAAGGAAAAGAGAGAACCCAAATAAATAGAATCAGAAATGAAAATGGGGACATCACAACAGAAATCACAGAAATTCAAAAGATCATCAGAGATTACTATGAGAGCCTGTCTGCCACGAAACAAGAGAAGCTAGAAGAAATGGACAAATTCCTGAATTCCTATAGCCTCGCAAGTCTGCAACAAGAAGATTTGGAATACCTCAACAAACCTATCTCCATCGAGGAGATGGAACTGGTAATCAAAAGTCTCCCCAAACACAAAAGCCCAGGTCAAGATGGATTCACCAGTGAATTCTAACAAACCTTAAAGAACCAGTTCTTTTCAAGCTCTTCTGGCAAATTGAAGAAACAGAAACACTCCCAAATAGCTTTTACAAGGCACATATCACCCTGATACCCAAGGCAGACAGAGATGTCATAAAAAAGGAAAACTACAGAACATTCTCCCTGATGAACACAGATGTTAAGATCTTCAACAAAATACTAGCAAATAGATTCCAAGGAGTCATTAAAAAAGATTATACACCATGACCAAGTGGGATTCATCCCGGGAATGCAGGGATGGTTCAACATCCGCAAGTCAATCAACATAATACATCATATCAACAAAAAAAATAAAAAGCATATGATCATATCAATAGATGCAGAGAAGACATTTGACAAGATTCAACACCTATTCATGACAAAGGCTCTCCCTAAAATGGGGATTGAAGGGACCTTCCTCAATATAATCCAGGCCATCTATTACAAGCCCACAGAGAGCATCATCCCTCAATGGGGGAAAACTGAAAGCCTTTCCCTTAAGATCAGGGACAAGACAAGGCTGCCCACTCTCACCACTTCTATTTAATATAGTACTGGAAGTACTTGCCATAGCAATTAGGGAAGAAAAAAGACATTAAGGGCATCCAGATAGGAAGGGAAGAAGCCAAGTTGTCACTATTTGCAGATGACATGATATTATACCTGAAAACCCGAAATTCTCTACCAAGACGCTCCGAGAAATAATACATTCCTATAGTACATTGGCAGGGTACAAAATCAATACCCAAAAGTCAATGGCCTTCCTATATGCAAACAACAAAAGAGAAGAAAGGGACATTAAAAAAACTATCCCATTCACAATTGCACCACAGAAATTCAAACACATAGGAATCAGTTTGACAAATAATGTAAAGGACCTCTACAAAGACAACTATAAAACGTTACTTCAGGAAATAAAAGAGGACCTGAGGAAATGGAGACACATTCCTTGCTCATGGATTGGAAGGACTAACATTGTCAAAATGGTAATACTCCCTAGAGCTTTATACAGATTCAATGTGGTCCCTATAAAGATACTCAAGATGTTCTTCAAAAAAAATTGTACAAACGCTTCTGAAATTTGTATGGAATAATAAACCCCCACAAATAGCTAAAGCAATCCTTGGGAAAAAGAAGATGGGGGGTATCACTTTCCCCAACCTCAAGCTCTACTACAGAGCAGTTGTAATTAAGACAGTGTGGTATTGGTATAGAGATAGACCCGTAGACCTATGGAATAGAACTGAATATCCTGAAACACTCTCAAATATACAACCACTTAATCTTCAATGAAGGAGCAAAAAATATTAAGTGGAGCAAAGAAAGCCTCTTCAACAAATGGTGCTGGGAAATCTGGGCATCTACGTGTAAAAAATGAACTTAGACCTCTTTCTAATACCATGCACAAAAATCAGATCAAAATGATTATAGATCTCAACATCAGACAGGAATCTATAAGTTACATCAAAGAAAACATAGGAAAACGCTCTACGGCATTGAAACTAAAAGTATCTTTAAAGATGACTTACCACTGACCAAGCAAATGAAAGCAAAGATAAGCAAATGGGATTATATAAAATTGAAAAGCTTCTGCACCTCAAAAGAAATGGTGACCAAGATACAAAGACAATCCACAAAGTGAGAAAGGATATTCACCCAATACCCATCTGACAAGGGGTTACTATCCAGGATATATCAGGCACTGGTAGCCCTTCACAAAAAAAAAACAGCCAACCCCATCAAAAAATGGGGAGAAGAAATGAACAGAAGCTTCCAAAAAGAAGAAATTCGAATGACCAAAAGGCATATGAAAAAGTACTCTTTATCTTTAATCCTCAGGGAGATGCAAATCAAAACAACAAGGAGGTACCATCTCACACCACAGAGACTGGCACACATCCAAAACAACAAGAAAAACCGGTGCTGGAGTGGATGTGGGGAAAAAGGGACTCTGATCCACTGTTGGTGGGAGTGCCGACTGGTCCATCCCTTTTGGAAAACAATATGGGCATTTTCTGAAAACTAGATATTGAGCTCCCATTTGATCCAGCAATAGGACTCCTGGGAATATACCCGAGAGACTGAAAAACACATAGCAGAAACACTAGCTGTACTTCTTTATTCATCTCTGCACTATTCACAATAGCTAGAATCTGGATTCAACCTAATTGCCCGAGAACATAGGACTGGTTAAAGAAACTGTGGTTCATCTACACTATGGAATACCATGCAGCTGTCAGAAAAGATGAAATTATGAAAATTACCTGCAAATGGATGGACATGGAGACTATCATGCTGAGTGAAATTAGTCAGAAGGAAAGGACAGAGATAGAATGACTACATTCATTAATAGGATAAAAATAGATACCAGTGTTTTACTAAGTGTGGGAAATGGTAATGGAAGATTAAAACTCACCATTGAATATACACAAAAGAAACTTAAGTGATAAATTCTAAATATCTTCAGGGATGGCCAAAATGTGTAAAAAAGAGGGAGAGAGTTGCAGAGACAGAGAGAGAGAGAAAGAGAGGAAAAGGGGGTACCTGCTATTGAGGCAGCCTGGTGTGTGCGGGAGGGGTGGGGTACATTGGTGGTGGAAATGGGGCACTGGTGGAGGGATGGATGCTGGGATACTGTATTACCAAGAACCAATTATGAACACCTTTGTAATTGTATGTCTCAAGGTGGTATAATAAAAAATTTTAAAAAAAAAAAAAGAAAGTGAAAAAAAATTGCATTTAGTTTAACTCTTGTACCTTATTTTACTGTAGCAGCATTAGTTTACATACTTTTTGTTTCATAGTTACTATTTTAATAACTTTGGAGTTTTCAATCATGTGTTACCATATCAGACTACAAATACAAAAGCACCAAAACCTGCCCCTTTATTTGTCCATTACCTTTTATGAATGCCTGCCCTGTCTTCTCTGAAGACCATAATTCTGCAGCCTGATTCACAAACTTGTTTCCATTACTTTTGTTTCAATTAGTTTTTTATTTGACATATGACTTATGCAATATTTTCTTTAACTTATGACTATTTTCACATTACATGGCTCCTTCTCAATTACCATACATGTAGCAAAATGAATTGCTTTTCTATGATGAAGTTACTTACAATTGAAGTGAAACATGTAAGTACCCAAAATTTATTTGACTGTGTATAGCATGAACATTTATTGAGAAAATAAAACTATTCTATTACAAATACTAAGATCTCTCATTTCTGTATTCTCCTTTATCTTCAATCTCTACCTTTCTGGATTTTAATGAATACTACTGAACTGTTGACTCAAGTTATCTTTTGAGATATTCTCTAGTCATGTGGTTTGCTATATTTAACTACTCCAGTGTAGTTTTGTATCTAATTAAAGGCTTTGCTTAAAATGCAAGGAATTATTAAAAATCTTGAGAGAAAATTTTAGCTGAGCCATATTTTATATGGCAATAATAATTTTTGCTGTTACTAAAGTTTGCAGCATCAAGTCAGTGTTTCTATAATATGGAAGTAATAGCCACAGTGACTGGTTCTGTCTTGAGTGATGAACTCACAAATGCCTTGAGGAAATAGGGAATCAGAGTAATCTGTATTTGTCACTGGTTCTGACAGCAAATTTTAGGGGTCCTGATACCTTCAAAGCCTCTGGAATATAATCCCATCTGTGATGCAGGATTTAAGGTGCCCTTATAGTAACCAGGGTAATCTCAATCATGACTGTCAAAGACTGTGGTGCTCCATTCTAGTTTTTCTTCTACAAAGAGAAGAATTTATAGTTATAAGTAACAGCCATTAGTTTTATTGCCGAATCATACAGTGGAAAGACCCAAGTATATGACTGACTTTAAATTGTTCTGGTCACACAGACATGAAAAGTTCCCGGAAAACTTACAACAGAGGTTGTAAACTGAGAGTTGGAAAACTTAAAACAGAGAAGTTCTGAGAGTATGTTCAGACCTCTCAGGCAGCAGGTAGTGGAGCATACATCCAGACCATGGCAAAAGAGAGACAAGATGACCAGGGAATAAAGTCAATTTAGTGGCAACCAAATTGTTATTAAAAGTATTTGTTTGTTAAGATTTATGACAGCTTCCATGTAGCTAATCTATGTTTCGTTGTGCAGCTGTGATGTGATAAAGAAGGAGGTAAATATAAACACTCCTTCCCTATTTGTCCCTTGGACCCCCTCTGAAAGCTATGTTTCTAAATCATATGTGTATTTTTAAACACATAGCAATTTTATTCCCTAGTGAGCCTAACACAGCAGATAAACTTTCTAAGACAAATATTTAACAAAACTAGCATGAAGACTTGGTTTAATAAAAAACAAATGTTATAAATTACCTTGGTCATTTCAGGGAAAGAATCACAACGGAATAAATTGGTAAATTATTGAAAACTCGTTTCAGAGATTTTTATTTTATATTTGGGGATTGAGAGTTATGTATTATGGATATAAAACTAAATAAAAGCCATGATGTTCTCCAGGCTTCTTTCAGATAAAATTATGATAGTGAATCATTGCTAATAGTTTGAAATAATTTAGAACTATCACTTGATCACTTGATTATTTGAATCTCGTTATTCATCGATTTGCTCGAGTGGGCGCCAGTAACATTTCCATTGGACCCTATCATGTGCCAACGTAGCCCAATGGCATCTGGTTGTTACAGGAACATGAAGAGCCTCAAACCATTCCTTCAGGGTCTTGACAAGGAAGTCTTACCATCTTGTAGGTGGGCGGCCACATGATCTTTTGACATTCCATGGGATCCAGTCGGTAACGGCTATAGTCCAGAGGTCATCTCCAAAACGCATTACATGTCCAGCCCATCTGATTTTTTGATGCCTTGGCAAACGAGACAGTGTCTCTGATTCTGGAATAGTGACGGAGGTCAGAACTCCGGATACCATCTCTCACTTGAGTGAGGCGTGATATTCCAAGCATAGCTCTTTTGATTCCTCTCTTGGAGACCCAAAGGTCTCTGCGGCATATGTTAATGCAGGGAGAATGGTGGAGTCGAAGAGATGTGCTCGGAGTCGGAGGGTCGTTGTCCTTTTAGCTATTTCTTCAATGCCTTTGAAGGCATTCCATGTCACTCTCTTCCTTCTGCGCAGCTCAGGTTTTAGGTCTTTCATCATGTTGACTTCTCGACCTAGGTACACAAAACTGCTGCATTCAGAGATGTCTGTTCCATTGAGAGTGAATGGTGCCTCTAGAACTAGCAAAGCAGTGCAGAGATAAAAGAAGACCTCAAAGACAGATAAGAAATACTAGAAGATGCAGCTGAAGCTGGGAAAAGCATTTGCACCGCCTGTCTGTCCTTCGCCAACTATAAAACCAAGATGACTGCCCTCTGACACCCTGATGG
Organism: Cryptotis parvus; assembly: GCA_021461705.1. Lineage (NCBI taxonomy): Eukaryota > Metazoa > Chordata > Mammalia > Eulipotyphla > Soricidae > Cryptotis > Cryptotis parvus. The sequence continues at coordinate 23,333 of JAJIBD010033424.1, read as the reverse complement.
ATCTATCACATCTTCCAGAAAGGCAATGGAGAAGATTATCCTTGACTTCTACTCAAATCTCTTTGATAGCCACATCCACCTGCCCCATACCAAATTCCACAGAATGGATATGTCATTCCCAATGTTCTCCCTTCTGAAATCTGACATGCCATGTCGTTGGTAAAGAAGGGAACAGCACCAGGCCCAGACAAAGTCAGACCCGAACACCTGAAGACTCTGCCGTCTGTACTCATCAATACACTAGCTCGGCTCTTCACACGTTACCTGTCCGAATGCAAGGTGCCCTCCCAATGGAAAACCAGCAGGACAGTTCTACTGTTCAAGAAGGGAGACATTCACGACATCGGCAACTATCACCCCATCTGCCTGTTGTCCGTCATCTACAAGCTGTTTACACAAGTCATCCTGAACAGGATTGGCAGAACACTAGATGAAGGACTACCATGAGAGCAAGCTGGCTTCTGGAAAGGATTCAGCACAATCGACCATATCCACACGGTAACCAAGCTCATTGAGGTTTGTAGGGAGTACAAGATGCCGCTCTGTCTCACGTTCATTGATTTAAAGAAAGCCTTTGATTCTGTGGAGACTGAAGCGGTCATCGAAGCCCTAGCCAAACAGGGTGTTCAAACCCAATACATCAAGATCTTTCGTGAGCTGCATTACCGATTCACCACCAGGATCTCATCATTCTACAAGGAAGTGATCATTGATGTCAAAAGAGGGGTTTGACAGGGTGATACCATTTCACCAAAACTCTTCAGCGCCACCCTCGAGAAGATCACGCGACCTTTAGAATGGGAAGGAATGAGAGTGAAGGTAGATGGTCAGCAACTACACCACTCCCGCTTCGCTGATGACATCGTTCTAATAACACCAAACATTAGCCAAGCGGCACAAATGCTGGCTGACTTCGACTGAGAATGTGGAAAGATAGGTCTACAGCTGAATCTAAAAGAAAACTATGTTTATGAAAAATGAACTAGTTCCAGAGGCTCCATTCAATTTAGTACTATCAAGTGTTTAAAATATAAAACTCAGAGAATTTGTACTTGTATATATATATGCATTTTAATCACAATGATTTATAGATTTACAAAGTTGTTCACTATAGGTTTCAGGCATGGAATATTTCAACACCAATCCCCTCATCGGTTTCTGCTTCCCTCTACCAATGTTACCAGTTTTCCTTCATCCTATAATTTAGGCATTATTTCATCCCATATTCAGGAATCCAATCTGCTTCTAGAACAGGAAATTTCTCTCTCTTTCATTGCCCTAGTGTTCCCTTCCTTAATGTATTTCCCTCACCACCCCCTCAGTGGTAAGATCATACTCCAACATTAATATACTAATATTCTTTAATTTATAAGTACTCCATAAATCTGTCATATAAAAGTAAACTGATCGTTGTAAATTTATAATTAATATAAAATTTCATCCAAAAAATACAGGATATACAATTGGAGGTTGTATAAAATATAGTCCTTTTACTGAGGAGTTAGGAGTCTGAAAATTTTGTCACCTATTATTTGTGTCACACCTGAAGTTTAGAAATTAAATGATAACCATACAGAAAACAATTCCAGCTATGGAGAGCAGAGACTTAACCAGTCTTGATTTCTGTTGACTCTTCCAAACTTAAAACCTTTTTTTTCTAACAACATACAACTTAAGACAGCTGACACTGTGAGAAGGGGGGAGAATTCCCAAGACATTTGGGTCTCAACAAATGCTGGCTGGGAGCCCTAAAATAACTTCCCCAGAGGGATAGGTAAGTGTGAGATCCTTGGCTGTGATCTAATTAGGTTACTTCATTATATAAGCCCTGCTGTGTTACCATGGGCAGGTACTGACTATTGGGAACCAAGAGATCAAAATAATTTTGAATGCATAGACCTTTCTAGTAGACTTCCTAAAATCTGTAATTAGTTGAGGCTCTGTGTGTACACTGTTTAAACAGCAATATTCAAAAGAAAATAATTTGCATGGCATTTTTAAAAGTTTATTTACTTATTCCAAAACTCTGGATTGATGCCTAATGTTTATAAGATCTAATGGAAGAAAGTAAGCATATAAAAGTGTGGCACACTAGGTAAAAGGGATCAAATCCTATCATTGTATGCCATCAAGTTCATTAGAAATTACTTTATAATCTTTCTGCCCCATGTATGTATGTTGAAAAGAATTCATTCATCTTCATATATTGATCTTTTAATGAGTATGCAATGTCATTAGCTACCATGAATTGTTTAATTAAGCTTGAGTATTATTTAGTCTGATACTAGTATGGTGGTCTCTACTTTTGCAAAACTGTCATCAGTCTGAATTATTATTTCACTTTTAAACTTTCACTTGAGACTGTGTTTATCATGATAACACTTTTAAACTCTTAAACAACAGGAGATTGAATTTGTTTTCTTATCTATTCAGGCACTGTGCCATTTTGTGGAAAAGTTCAGCCCTCTTACATTCAGGGACATTATTGACATATAGTAATTTGCTCATAACTAAGAGAAAATGCTTTTGTCATCTATTCATTCCTCCTTTTACTTGAGGTCACTTAGTGTCCTTTCCAGAGGTGGTCTATCCTTCAATTTTTCCTCAACCGCTCTTTCTCTGGAAATATATTTTATTACGTCAACTCAGAGTGATATCTATGCTGTATAGCAAATTATTGGTAGGAGGATTTTTCATTCAACCCTTTCTATGTGGCATTCCATTCTCTTCTTGCTTCAAAAATTGTAAATTTATGTGGAAAAGTGACCAACCCTATTCCCATTTTACAGGAAGTTTTGGTGTTTCTGTTTTAAGAAGTCTATCTCTTTTGGTTCCTTCTATTTGATTGCAATCTTTATGTTGCTCTGTTTGGTATACTTTGATATGCACCATTTTGATCTTTAAGATCAGAGCTAACCAATGGTGAAAGTTTTTACTTATTATTTCATATATGGAGAGACTTCAATTAGTCCTTCTTTCTATAACTTTTGCTTCACCTTCTGAATTTCCTGAGATAGTCTCTCTCTCTATCTCTCTCTATCTCTCTCTCTTTGCTTCTTGGGTCACACCTGGCAATGCTCAGGGGTTACTCTTGGCTCTGCACTAGGGAATTACACCTGGCAGTACTTGGGAACCATATGGGATGCCGAGGTTGAACCTGGGTCTGATGCATGGAAGCCTTAGCAGCTGTGCTATCACTCCTGCCCCTCTTCTCTTATTGTTAGTCATATCAATTACAGTCTGGTTTTTTCTCCTTGCCTTTTCTTTATCACTGATCTTTTGGTATGTTCTTTAGTTCCTTTATTTCCATTTAAATCTTTTTCATTTGTTTTGATTTGTTTGGGAGCCACATCTGGTGGTACTTAGGTTTTACTCCTGGCTCTTCACTCAAGGTAAGGCTCAGTGGACCATATTTGATGCTGGGGTTCAAAACTGGGTCAACTGCATGAAGGCAAGTACATTACCTGCAGTATTATTAATCCAACCATATCTCTATTTGAATCTGTTCGTTAATTTTTTCCCATCAGGATACCAAATGTCAGGGATGCTGCCGGGTCCCCAACCGTGCCAGGAAGCAAGTTCCCTTCTACCTCCAAAATCAGCGGGAATGGATAAAGACTCAGGGATCTGATGCAGTTTTAAAAGGCTTTACTTATCACAGGTTTAGGCATACAAATCAGCAATAGGAAAAACCTGGTGCTTAGGATTCCCGGCTAGAACCCCAGCCACATGTAGGCCAAGATGGCAGCCACCACGTGTTAAGGCCCTGTAAAGAGGAAACAAAGACAAGACTCCCAAGAAGAGTGCAAGCCCCAAAAGGGGGGGAGGAGGAGAGGGGAGGGGGGGAGGGAGAGAGAGAGAGAGAGAGAGAGAGAGAGAGAGAGAGAGAGAGAGAGAGAGAGAGAGAGAGAGAGAGAGAGAGAGAGAGAGAGAGAGGGGGGGGGGGGGGGGGGAGAGGAAGCAGGCTGGTTTTATACCCCTGCAACTCAGACCTCCCACTATTATGGGAAGCAGGAAGTGTCAAATGCCCTTAGGTAATTTCTCCCAGCACCTCACCTAGGCCCTATTATATGCTAATGTTTTGAGCCAAGATCTGCCTGGAAATGCCTTTATAGGGTAGAGCAGGGGGTTTCTGAGATGGCATGTCTCTGTACCAAAGACTAATGCTAATGCCAGTTAAATATTTCTCCAAGCCTTCACAAGAGTCTTATCTACTTCACTTCACGGTAGTTTTGTATTTTAGTTGCCTTTGAGTTATCAGGGAGCCATGCTTGCTTGCTTGGAGGCAAACTGCATTTCTCTCTGGTCTAATTACTTAAAGATACAACGTGGCCAGACAAATATGCTGGTAAGATCTAGCTAGTCCCACGATGATTGTGATAGCATGAGAGAATATTTATACCAGCCAGTACAGAATACATGGTCAGATAAACTGCCACATTTAAACTAACCCTTTATCTATGAAGTGACCTGCAGGAGGCAATCCAGGTTAGATGCAGAGGTTTTTAGGCTTTTAGGTATACTGCAATGTACTGCAACAGATTTTAAAAAGTTTTTTTTCTTTTTGTATTATATGTCCAAAGTTATTCTATCACTAGCAATATGACTGCTGTATTCATGCTTTTTCATGCAGATTAAAAAATATCTTATGATATTGGGATCATTTTTTGATTTTCATTTCCTTTGTTGACATTCCTGAGTATTTTAATTTTTTATTGTTTTCTAGTACTACAATAAGACAAAGAACATAGTCCATTTGATTTTACATGTTTTTTCTCACTATTAGTCATTATTTAACTTGTTCTAGAATTACTATTGGCATGACTATTCACCAGGGCTGGAATTGGCTATGGAATATACATTATTGCTGGCATTTGTGTTACAGGCATCCGAAAGTCCATGATCTTTGGTCTATGTATGCAGAGTGATAATACAGGAGCATAGCAGATCACCCTGCACTTGCTCTGTACCAGGCCCCAAGATGCATGCATCCAGAAGCAGTGGGTGGCATTGGAAAATTTGCACAGACTCGCAGAGGATCAACAATATTTCTCCAAGTAATTTTTATTTATTTATTTTATCTTCTTTGATTGTTAGTGTCTAGTGAGGATACAGATTTGACCAAAACTTCTTTTCCAAAACTCTTGAAATATTTTATAGAATAGCTCATATGCGGCAACACAAGTCAAATATATATAAAGTCACTAAGTGGAAATTATATCAAGTACCTTTTCAGAACACATTTTAAAATTAATCATAAATAAAAATTGGGGAAAAAGGTCACTTAAAACTGAACAAGATTCTGTTAAATTAAATCTGGACAGAAGAGAAAATAAAAAGCAATAAAATATTTTATGTGTTTTCAAGAATGAAAACACAAGAACTTAGAACCTTTATGGGACACAACAAAAGCACTAGGAAGAAGGATGCTCATAGCAATAAAGACATTTCTGGAAAGAAAATAAAAATTGATCCATGACCTAATTTCTCATTTTAAACATTAAAAGCAAAATATAGAATATGGATTGCCAAGTAAGAAGTCAAAAAGATAATATGAAGCAGTGAAGATATTAATGCAATAAAAATCAAAAAGCATGACCCAGATATATATTATAGTGGGCAAGGCAAGTACCATGCATGTGGCTAACCTGGAATTTAACCCCTGACATCCAATATGGTCTCCTGACATCACCAGGAATAATTCCAGAATGCAGAGGGAGGAGTAACTCCCCAAAACAGATCAAAAATAAAAAGAAATCAGTAAAAATAAGAGAGATTCAATAAATATATCTATGCACACACACACATACACACACACACACACACACACACACACACACACAAAATACTCTTTGGACAAAATTTGTCCCTGAAACTGGTTTTCATAATGTTTTTCCATTTAATTATATCATTTATTTCAAAAATTATAGTTTTTTCTGATTTGTTGCTCAATATCTATAATTCTGTGCTTTCCTTCTCTATTGCATCTTTAACTTTTAAGATTAAAAAATAAAGTTTAAAAAATCTAAACTTCATGTTCCTCCTTTTCAGTCTCCACTTTTCATTACTAAAATCCTGAGTGTTTCACTCATTCTAGCAAATATCTTAACTGTCTCTGGGCAGAGAAACACCTATCAAGAATGCTCAAATGGGCCAGAGCGATAGCCCAGCGGGTAGGGCATTTGCCTTGCATGCGGCTGGCCATTGCCTGCCCGGGTTTGATCCCCAGCATCCCATATGGTCCCTTGAGCACCGCCAGGAGTAATTCCTGAGTCAGAATCAAGAGAAACCCCTAGCATTGCCGGGTGTGACCCAAAAAAAGCAAAAAAAAAAAAATGAATGCTCAGATTACTCCAGTATATAAGTAGACCTGCCTGCTTCTGGTCTTTAATTAACTACCAGTAAATAAGCCACATCTTTAGAGCAAACCATACATACTCTGTATTTTTTTCTTAAAGATTAACTCAACTATCTCCTCTTGTTCGTTTACTTAGAGCCTGCAGGTCTGTCCAATACCAGACTTTAAGTGTATGTTCTGCTATGGGCAGAGATTAAGACTCTCTCTTTTAATACCTCCTACACACATACACATTACCTAGTAGAAGTCTATACATTTCTACATTAGAAAAGTACCTTAGTGGGCCGGAGCGATAGTCCAGCGGGTAGGACGCTTGCCTTGCACGCGGCCGGCCTGTGCCGGCCCGGGTTTGATCCCGACATCCCATGTGGTTCCCCGAGCACCGCCAGGGAGTGATTCCTGCGTGCAGAGCCAGGAGTAACCCCTGAGCATTGCCGGGTGTGACCCAAAAAAGCCAAAAGAAAAAGTACCTAAAGAAAAGTGACTGCCAGAAACTTGTGACTGTCAGCATCATAGTCACTGCCCAGTTCTGCTAGTTATTGGTGATACCAAAGGAATAGGCATTCTTTACTATTAATTCATCAGCTGCTGCCTAAAACTTTTGAATTAAATGAAATACCTGTGACTATGCACTAATGCATGAATCCCTTAGTCACCACCAGCCAACTCAACCCTAATGGTATTGTAAATGCTTGTGACTGAAAATTCATAGTCAATACCTAAGATTTTAATTTTTATAGCTTTTTGGGTCACACCCAGAAATGCTCAGGGCTTACCCTGGCTCTGCACTCAGATTTAATCGTGGTGGTACTTGGGAGACCACATAGGATGCCAGTGACCAAACCTGGGTCGCCAGTTCACAGCAAACACCCTACCAGCTGTACTATTGCTCCAATCCCAATACCGAAACTTTCTTAAATAATGTTCACAGTTGAATCCAGTAACTTGAAAGTGTTAAGTTTTTGACTATTTCCCAGGTCATATGTTGCCTCAGCAAGCATTTCAGATTGTGAACCTTGATAATCAACAACTATTAACAATAACAATATCATGCAACTGTGACTGAATAAATGCCTCACCACCCATTCCCAGAACCAAGTCATCTAATAACATATTTAACAACTATACAACAGACAGCGCCAAGTGTTCTTTTTTATTTTGTAATTTTTTTATTATAACACTGTGTGATAAACATAGACAGTGTTCTTAATTATAAGTTTCCCAGTGACTGTCAAATCCCATTATGGCCCATTTGTGCCAGACATCAATGCCAGAGCTAGTGCTAGGCACTCACTAATCCAAACAGCAGTAACCACTGGTTGGCTCAATCTCTGCACCACAACTTGCACCTAACATGTTTACAATGAACCAGCTTATCGTTGCCCAGACCTGTTTTACATTTATGTCATTGTTGATGCCAAGCACTTTCAAACACTAATTCCCAGCTATCAGGCACACTTTCTTAACAAAGACCCTAGTTCTTTGTACAGACCCGACTAACTGCAATGCTAGTTTTGATTCTAGGCACTTGTAGATACTAAACCCCATTGTCAGCATTGCACACTTGAACATAGATTACAGCTTTCTGCCTAGATCCTTCTGTTTCATCAGATATAAAAAATGGGAGAATTATCTTGCACCAGTGGATTAACATAACAGCATGCGATGAATTCTTAGTACAATAGACCTGTGGAAACTAACTAAAGAGAGTTCAAGGAATAATCTTAATGATAGTCACAGAAATGAGGAAATCAATGGCAGAGACTACAGAAAAATCAGAGAAACAGAAAACATACCAATAAGTTCAGGAAGGTTAAAATCCTATCAAGCATTGTTTGAATAGTGACTATAAAATTAGAAACCATCCAATATATGGGGACAAAGCTCTATTGTACAGAATAGGTAATAAATAAACACATATATTAATGTGGACTGTTTTTCTTTCTTTCTGATTTACTTTATGTAAAAAATTTTTCAGCTTTATTTAAGCAGTGATTATCACTAATGTACCCTTATCGCTACCTTAGATCCCCCCTAGTTTACCCCCACCTCCAAAGACCCTAGTTTCCCACCCACCCTCAAAGCCTGCTCCCATAGCAGACACTAATTTATTTACTTTATATTGCTTATTACAACATGCATCTTGTAATGGTGCTGCTAAAGTCATGATTTTTTACTGAGCTCTTACATGCAAATTGGGCCATCTGTGTTATTGCTTTCACTTATGGAAGTAATTGAATTTAGTGGGCTTATACTCAATTTCTTTTAATAAAGTTGTTCTTGTTAATTTGTTACAGCTTTGAATATTCAACCCCAATCCAATCATGATTGCATTTCACACCATTATTTCCAATTTTCCCAACCACTCCATAACCCTTTCCCTATAACAAACCCTCTTCATATTGTTACAGATAATTTGCTAACATGATCAAGAAATATTTTCCAGGCCAAAGTAAGGAAGATTGTCAAATCTCACCATGGAGAAAAATAAGAAATTATTAAGCCCTTGCATAAGAAATTACTGATATACTGTTACTGAATTGGCATCTTGTGTTTATATTTTGTTATTAGTTGCCTTCTACTTTACATGCCATCAAATGTGTCGTGCTACTCAGTATATCAGTATAATAGTGTTGAGATGTTGTGTGACAGCAAATGTAACTGTCCACTCGAGGAATTCCAAAAATTTTAATGGGGTGATAAAGTTGGAGCTAAATTTTTAAGTGGGTGGTGGCTTTAATGCATGGGCATGACAGTAGAATCTTCTGGTAGAACAGGGAGATGGGGGGGTGGTCCATTCCAGACTCCATGAAAGCTTGGAGACGCCAGTCACAAAACCTGCATTCCTGAGTTTTTACACAGATTAATTTTTGAGTGGAGCTCATGCAAACAGTGAAGTTCAGCTTTGATCCTGGAGGAAATTATGGACTGGAGATTTTTTGGCTGCTTGGGCTCTGTTTGGATGGGCAGGAAGTTCACCTCTCCCCCCTTCATGGTGTCCCAGTGTACTCAGCCTGGCAGGGGGACCCAGAAGCATCTCTGCCACGTTTTTCTTTGTTACAGTAAAATAGAATAAAAGGTTAGACATATAAGCTAGCAGGAAACAATGTAAACATCAAAAGTAGTACTAGAATCAGAAATATAGATGGTACATGGATAAAGTGACTTCCTTGTATGTGGCTGATCCAGATTTGAACCCTAGTACTGCATGCAACACAATGACTCTTGAGCGCAGGATTAAGAGTTACTTTAGAGCACCGCTAGTTTGGTTAGTCTACCAAACAAACTAAAAAATTGGCTCTAGAGGAAAATCTGTATCAATACAAGATTATGACTGAAAACAATTAACATCTCAAAAATAACAATCTAAGCTCACAACTGAAGGGTCAAATGGGAAAAGAGGGAAATAGAAATTTAAATTTAATAGAAAAAGCAAGTACAATGCATAAATCAAAAGCAAATAAAAATAATTTGGAAAGAGTAGATTTAAAATGATGAATTAAAATGAGCTTGTTGTTTCTTTAAACAAAAGCACCTATAAGATTGACAAATTATTTTTTGAGAAAGAGTATAAAATTTGAGAGTGTTTACAAACAGACAGACAAAAGAGTAGATGAATCATAATAAATAGCACAAGACAAATAGGATAGTACAGACCATTGAAATACAAAAGATCAGAAGACACTAATATAAAAATAAAATGCAGTACTAAGTTTAAGAATCTGGGATAAGTGAAGAAATGTTTAGAAATTTATCTCTTAGACTAAATCTTGAAAAAATAGATCACTTAACATATCAATTAAAAATACTGAAACTGATGAGTATAATGCTGAGTGAACATCCAGTGATCAGATACAAAATAGTTTCTCTCAGATGCAGAATATAAGCAGCACAATAACTGAAAAGTAAGTGGCCAATAGTAACAGAACCTGAGAACCTAGCTATAGAACTGTGCTTCAAATAATGCAGTAATTAAACTTTTTATTGTCATCTACCTTAAAGGTCCTCAAATTTTATTCACAAAAGTTATTTGTACTCCTATATTCATTGTAGTATTTTCAACATTCACAGACTCACAGACATGGGGCAGAGCTGCTACTGGCTCTCCCTGTGCCCAGCCGCTCACGAGGCGCCCGGGAGGGATGGTGTGTTCTAGCCCTGGCCCGCCACCCCATAAGAGCCTCACAACAAGCCAGACGACCCCTCCACCTCCATGAGGGCCTCCATTTTCCACATCCGGACTTCCCCCATCAGAACTCCACCCAGCAGACCAGCCTATTTCAGCCCGGTTCGCCCAGCCGCTTGCGGCACACGGTTCATCAATAAATGCCGGATTTAGAGATGACTACAAGAGTATGCCACCTGCACGGCAAAGCCTGGCAAGCTACCCTTATCGTATTTGATATGCCAAATACCAGTAACAATTATTGACCTCATTCCCATGACCTGATCGAATGTTTTGAGGTTCTTTATGTTCCTGTAGCAAGCAGATGCCCTTGGGCTCTACTTGCATGAGACAGGACATATGGAGATGTTACTGGTGCCCACTCGAGCAAATCGATGATGAACGGGAAGACAGTGATTTTCAACACTATTTTAATTGTGGTCTTGATACAAACCAATTGTCCAAGAACACATGATGGGTTGAATAAACTACAGCATATACACACAATGGAACACTACTCAACTAGAAGTGGAAAAAATGGAATCATACAATTTGCTGCAATGGGAATGGAACTGGAGCGTATCATGCCAAGTGTAGTTAGTCAGAAATTGAAGGAAATTTATGGGATGATCTTCCTCCTACCTGGGATATAAACATAGGAAGGGATAATAAATACTTAAAGCAACAGAAACTGAGAACAGGTCTTCATTACTGAAGGAGGAGGGATAGAATGGTAAAGGGACATATAGGTGGTAGGCAGAGAAAAGCAGTTATTCTGGTGAAAGGTGTCTTGCTAGAATGTCTCGTGCATGAATCCTAAATTAACAGTTTTCAGAGCACAATTAATAACAATAGTTTGAATAACATCAAAATTTTATAAAAGGAAAAGTCATAAAAATAGTCATTAAAACCATCTTGCATTCTATTGAATAGAATCATATGCTTTCTTTTATATTAATCTCTAGGTGTATTTTGCATCAGTGTTGATGTTATTTAAGGAACTATTAAGCCAAATACATTAGGAGAATATATAATAACTATATAATCTAATTAAAATTAATTTATAATTTTAATTTGGATGACTTTATATATAAGTATACTATTAAAATTATCTCTGTAACTACAGGTATTTACATAGTCTTTAAATCAATATTGGGGTGTTTGGATAGTTACCTAGCAGAGTAATTGCCAGATCCTTTGCAGTCACTCTAATGTTTTGTAATTGTGAAATCTCAAACTTTTTCCTTGTAGAACCTGGACAATTGTCTTTCAAAGACGATCAAGTTCTTTTTTTATACCTCCCTAGCAATTGTGTTTCTGATCATCTTATATATAGTCAGCTCTCACAGGTGTGTATTTATGAGTGAATTATAGAGAAACAAATTAAGGGAACAGACAAAGTCAAGTGAAAATTACATTTGCACACCCTACTCAGATTCTGAGAAGTTTCATGATAGTGTGATGGAGAAACGTAGGTAATTTGAGCATGTGTAAGTTATACTAACATATGATTTGACAAGTTGTGACTTTATAGCACACAAAAAAAAACAATTTCCTTTTACTAAATCTTAAAATCCAACATTTTACATTAACATTTAATGAAATTGAAAAAGTCTTCAAAACCAATATTTACTTAATGAGAAAATTAACAAGCTATGATTTTTCAAAGAGTTAAAAACAATTTGCACAAATCTTTTTTTTTTTTTTTTTTGCTTTTTTGGGTCACACCCGGCAATGTTCAGGGGTTTCTCCTGGCTCTGCACTCAGGAATTACTCCTGGCGGTGCTCATGGGACCATATGGGATGCCAGGGATGGAACCCAGGTTGGCATAGGCCGGCCGCATGCAAGGCAAGGCAAACGCCCTACCCTACCCGCCGGACTATCCCTCCAGCCCAATTTGCACAAGTCTTTGGGAGTTTCCTTGTTTCTTCATGTTTTTTTTAGGTCTTCAATCTCCAATGAGCTCAGGATTTGCATCTCAAAGACTTGTGTTCCTTTTTTTCATGACTTTGGGCTACTTCAGGTTTAAGGAATGTTTTCTTAAGTAATTTCAACAGCCATACACAATTCAAATGGCAGTCAAATGGAAATTCTAGATTAGAAAAGATAAAAATAAATGTACTTAGTGGAGGTCCTTATTGTGAATGATAAAGATAAATATTCTGAAAATAACCATAGCTACATAAAATACAGAAAAACCTAGGGAAATAATCTAGGCATGGTGATACAATAAACAATATTATGCATCACAACATAAATAAATGGGAGTGTAAAAGAATAAGAGATGGATATAAAAACTCTTTAAAATACAGCCAAATCTTCCTATATTATACATTTCTATAGTTTAGGGATTTAGGTTAGTGTTAAAACTTATGGTAAACATACACAAAATTATTATATGATCCAGCAATTCCATATTTTTGACATCTACCCCATACACAAAATTATTATTTACAATATGATGTAGGCAGGTAGACAGGGAAGGGCCTCATAACTCTGAGATTCCTGGCTAGTAATAAAACCAATAACCCTGAGGCTGCCAAAAACCCTCCTTATAGACACAGGAACAAAGGCATAAATAAAGCTCCACCTGGCACCAACAGACCTTGAGAAGGCTAGAGCCCCCCTCAAGAGAGTCTCCAGCAGGAACAAAGGTCAAGGAAATGAATTTCAAAGAGGACCATCAACTACTCTCGTCTATCCCCTTAGCAACCACCCTAGCTACCGACTTTTCCCTAGATAGAAGCACCATAAGTGAGTAGCATGTAGAAACCCTATAAAGAGCCACGTTGAACAAAGGAAGGGTGAGCATCTGCTGCCAGAGCCCATGTACTGTGCTTATGTGACTGAGCACATGTGGTGCTGGAGCACATTTGGTGCGGGCACATTTGTCATTCATCTCTCTCTTGAGAAGTGTGCTGGGACTCTCTAACCTTGGAGAATCCTGAGGTCTCTAATGCATTACTCTGTCTCTATTCTCTCTCTCCTTTCTTCCTTCATCAGAAAACTCCAGAGTGTGGTTTTACTTCACTGCTTCTGAAATTCTTTTCTGTAAAATGGGACAAAAATCTAGAAGTTGTGGGTAAGGCATAGTCCTGGCTTTCCTTCCTGCAAAGAGCAATTTCTTGCTCCAGCCTAAGTCCATGCTCCCTAAGAAATCAGCTGGTGGGGATCAACTCCCTTGCGAAGAAGACCAAGTGGATATCAGGTGAGGCTTGATGGTCACCTGGTCGAGCTGGTGGGGCTCTATCTCAAGCTGTATAGGGGCTCATCCATACATATTGTCAGTCCCAGAACTTCCAGCTGGTTCCAGGGTGGCAGAGATGGATCAGAAGAAAGTGAATTCTGTCTCCCCAGTTTCACATAATGCATCTTCAAGAAGATAGCTTTAATATTTAAAAACACATTTCTACATAATTTACATATGTTTTACAAGTTAATGAGGGAGATTTAGTTGTGTGTATAACTCCTCACATGCTGTTAAGTGTAGTCTACTAGTAATAACTTTATTTCAAGAGCATAGTGTTCGAAAGGATGGAGAAAGAGGTTAACTTCACAGTGCAGAAATCGCATTTTCTAAAGCCCGTGCACCAAGGTTAACATCAGCTATGAAAATCACCTAGTTTATACCTTCAATGTGTTGTGCTGAGAATAATTTATCTGCGATCTTTCTCTCAAAAACTTTTATATAAACATGAAAAAAATCAAATCACATCTAAGGCATAGTTTATGAAATATCTGATCATTAATCTTCAAAAAATATCAAGGTGGTCAAAAATAGGGAAATGTTAGTAAAATGTCAAAACCATTAACTGTCTAAGGAGACCTGTCTATTATTAATGTAAAGTGCTATCCCAGAAGGGCTTTAGGATAAGTAAGATACATCACAGAAAAATTGGAGAAATTTTAATGAAGTTTGGATTTATGTTGAAGCAGACAGAGAAGTAGGGAACCCCTCCTCCCCAGTGATTAGTTCTTGGGACATAATAAAACCTTGGTTTTGGGTATTTGAAGAAGTTACCCGGCTCGAGGTTCATTGGTAAATGCATGAACTGAGAGCCTACTACAGAGAGTATACCACCCACACAGCAGAGCCTGGCAAGCTACCCATGTTGTATTTGATATGCCAAAAACCAGTAACAATTATAGACCTCATTCCCAAGACTTGAATGAGTGGTTTGAGGCTCTTGGTGTGCCTGGAGTGAGCTAATGCCCTTGGGCTACACTAGCATGTGACAGGATATATGGAGATGTTACTGGTGCCCGCTTGAGCAAACCAATGAACAACGGAAGACAAATGACAAGAGACAAGTGACTTTGTTACAAACGCTAAAGCTACTGAAAGGGCTATGCTAGACCCACTTTCTAGATATAGAAAATGAGGAATGGTAAGAATTTAACAGCAACTAGCATTGGCCCAAAGAAGACTATACACCCTATGGAGTGAAAGTCCGCAGGAACAAAGACTAGAGAAGTAATATGAAAAGACCATCAACTGCTAGAAATTCCCACAGTGCACAGCTTGGGAGAAAATCTATTCATGCTCTCTTAGACAAAGAAGGGGTATGCACGTGTTGCAGCCCATGATACCCATGTTGTTGCTGCTGGATGATGTTGACTGCAACCTGTCTCCCCACATCTTGCCTTTTGGAGATGTGTGTGTATCCTTAGCTCTCTCACTCAGCCTTTGAGGAAGCTGCATTCTCTTGATCGCACCTCTCTTTGTCTTGTCTCATACTGAAATTGTTTTCTGTGAAAGGAACACAACTGACCAGAAAAGTCTGGGGTAAGGTCTAGGATTGACTTTCCCACAGTGAGCAATTTATCACTCAAGCCTGAATCTGTGGTTTCCTGAGATAGTGGCAGGAACACCGCCAGGCAAAACAGGTGAATAACAGAGCAGTTTGATGACTATGTGATGGAGCTGGTAGGGTGTAGCGCCTGCTCCTTGCATACTTTCCTAGGTCTCCCAGATATGCTGTGAGTGGCAGAAAGGGTTAGAGAGAAAGTCAATTAGAGTTACAGCACAATGATAAATCATAGTAAGTGTGTAATATACTTTAGATGTAGTATTGTGGTGGAATCACAATTGATGAACCACCAGAGCAGAATTAAGAATTTGGAGGAGTCTTTACACCAGCTGGCCGCTGTCTGTCTGAGCAGCTTGGCAGCAGAAGCACTGTTTTTATTAGGAAAATCTCATCCTGGTATTCCAAGCACATTCAGTAGTACATGAAAAATTTACTTAACTCACTCGGCCTATACCCTGCTTTTTGATAAGTTTACACAAACACCACAGACTTGTTACAGAAGTGAGACAAAGTGGTAAGTACAGCAGGAGTTCATGAAGCATGTTTGATCAGTCATCTTTAAGGATATCCCTTTTTACCGCTGCACATTGTTCCTATTGAAAGACAAAGCCTCAGTTTCCCTTGGCAGTGGAGAGAGAAAGCCATATTTTCTTCTCACTAGATGTTCCATCAGCCTGACACACATTCCACTCTGCCACAGTTCTATCTCAGCATTCCCTGGCCTTCAGAGGAACATATAAATCTGCCCTGGAGTCTAGGCTGACAGAGAAAACCACTGCTATATCTGCCTCACCTGCATTCACTATTTTCAACCAATGACAGGCTTTCAAGCCCTAATAGGAAGTTCCATGTACTTAAGAAATTACACAGTTATTAGCACACTGATCCCTTTGTCTATGTTATCTAACCTCTGACTCCCACATTCATGTGGTAATTTCCAAACATTGACAAGACCTCAGAGTCCATGTTTTGCCTGGCCTAGGATATTGGTCTCCTATGATTTTTTATATCCCACAAATGAATGCAGTCATATTATATCTGTCCTGTTTTTCCTGACTAATTTCACTCAGCATGATACTCTCCATGTCCATCCATCCACTTATAGGTAAATTTCATAACTTTGTTTTTCATAATAGCTGCACAGTATTCCACTGTGGAGATGTACCATAGTTTCTGAAACACTGTATGACTGAAACCCAATTATGAATATCTTTGTAATTGTATATCTCACGGTGATATAGTAAAATTAAAAAAAAATGAAATTGTTAGACCAAAAAAAAAGACAAAGTTAAACAAACTAAAAATAAACTTTTAAAAAATTAAACTTCTTGGGCCAGAATAATAGTGCAGTCAGTAAGGTTAACCCAAGTAGATTCTCAGCATCCCATTAAATCCCTCAAGCACCACCAGGAATAATTCCTGAGTGCAGAGCTAGGAGTAGACCCTGAGTGTAGCCATGTGTGACTCAAAAAGGCCAATAAACAAACAAGCAAACAAAAACTATTTACTCCTCTTGAAGGCAGTGGACCCCAAGGCTGACTTATGTGAAGCAGAGAGGAGAGAGAGGGTCTTATTCTTCCAATCCAGCTTTATCTCCCGCTGGGAAAGCTGATAATGAAAAGCTACAGAAGATTTTATAAAGGAGATAAGCAGTTAAGTAAAAGCAGACTTTATTTGGAGGATTTTAATTTTAGGAGGGGAAGGAGGGAAAGAAAAGGAAGAGAGTGATAATTCATGAAAGATCATGGACTTCTCTAAGTACAGAGTACAGCACTACACACTACAACAGGGGAGATGCAGTTGACATGTGTGCTCTGGCACCAAATGTGCTCAGTCACATGGATGCAAACAACAAAGGGCACAAATAACACATGAGTTCAGGCAATATATGTGTACCCTTCCTTTGCTCAAGGTGACTTTTATACGGTTTCTTCCAAGTTGCCCAATTGTGGGACTTCTAGCTAGGTAAGAGACCATTTCTAGACTGGTGGCTAAGGGGATAGAGTTGGGAGAGGTTGATGGACTTCTTTGAAATTCCTTTCTTGGCTTTTTTTCCTCCTGGAGGTGCTCTCAGAGTGGTGTGTTTTGCATCTCAGCCTGTGGTCTGTCTTGGACAATGTTCCATATGCATTGTAGTAAAATGTGTTTTCGGTTTTGGGACATGAAAAGCTGTTTATATACCTACTAGCCCTCTCACTTTCTTTTATTCCTTCAAGGCCAGTATGTCCTTGAAGGAAATACTGGTGAGTTTCAGTCTCATGATCTACCAAAAGGTGTCAAAGCAGTATTAAAATCTCTTCCTTTTCTACCTTCATGTCCAATATTTTCATGGTGATTTTCAGTCATATGGTAGAAGAGTTTTGTCCCGCAGCTTGTAAGAACTCCACCCAAGAGACTAAGCCAATCTACAGCCCAGCTTGTCAGAGACCCTGCCTAGAGAGACCCACCCACCCTTCAGAGACCCGCTCTTCAGAGGAAAGTATTTCAAGCCCAGGAATGCTTGAACCACAGATGCAGATACACCAGGCAGAGCAGCTACCAGCTCTCCCCATTGTACTCCCCACACTCCACTGACCACGAGGAGTCAGGGATGGAGAGCAATATCTTTCTAATAACACCAAACATTAGCAAAATGGAACAAATGCAGACTGACTTCAACAGAGAATGTGGAATGATAGGTCTACAGCTGAATTTCAACAAAACAATTTTCATGAAAAAAAGGAACTAGTTCCAGAGGCCCCATTCACTCTCAATGGAACAAACATCTCTGAATGCAGTAGTTATGTGTACCTAGGTCAATAACTCAACATGATGAATGACCTAAAACCTGAGCTGTGCAGGAAGAAGAGAGCAGCATGGAATGCCTTCAAGATCATTGAAGAAATAGCTAAAAGAATAAAGAACCTCCAGCTCTGGGCACATCTCTTCAACACCACTGTTCGCCTTGCATTAACATATGCCTCAGAGACCTGGGCCCTAAGAAAGCAGGATGAGAACGCTATTCAGGTCTCCCAAAGAGGAATCAAAAGAGCTATGCTTGGAATATCACGCCTCACTCAAGTGAGAAAAGAAAACCAGAGCTCCAACCTCCATCCATGATCCAGAGTCAGGGATGCTGTCTCATTTGACAAGGCATCGAAAATCAGATGGGCTGGGCATGTAATACGATTTGGAGATGATCGCTGGACTAGAGCCACTACTGACTGGGTCCCACAGGACATCAAAAGATCACTTGGCTGCCCACCTACAAGATGATCAGACTTCTTTGTAAAGACACTGAACAAACATT
Source organism: Cryptotis parvus (assembly GCA_021461705.1). Taxonomy (NCBI): domain Eukaryota; kingdom Metazoa; phylum Chordata; class Mammalia; order Eulipotyphla; family Soricidae; genus Cryptotis; species Cryptotis parvus. The sequence continues at coordinate 4,709 of JAJIBD010033424.1, read as the reverse complement.
GTGAGGCACTTTGTATTCCTGAACCAAGTAGATGCCATAGGGCTACACTGGCACTTGATAGGGTCTAATGAAAATGTTACTGGTGCCCTCTAGCAAATTGATGAATAACGGGATGTCACGTAATCAAGTGATCAAGTGATTTTCAGTCTCATTGATCTACCAAGAGATGACAAAGCAGTGTTGACATCTCTAACAATAATTATGTTGCTATCAAAGTTTTCCTTAAGGTCTATTAGCAGCTGTTTTAAGTATTTTGCTCTCCTTCATTTGGTAAATATATGTTTAAGAGTGTAATTTCATCCTGATATACATATACCTTTATTATTAAGAAATGGTCAACTCTCCCTTCTACCTTTTCAGCCTGAAATCTATGTCTGATACTAGTGGTCACTCCAGCCTTTTCTCGAGTTGTTTGCTTGAAGAATTGTTTTCTTTCAATTAACTTTGAATCTGTTAGCTCTGACTCTTCAAATGCATTTCTTGTAGGAAGCAGAATTTTGAGTTTAGTTTTTGATCCAATTTTCAGCCTTGTGTCTCATAATTTGTTTTAGATCACTGACAATGAGAAAGATTATTGTTATGAAATTTTGTACCATCTTTCTATATAAGCTTGCTGTGCTTTTGGGGTTTCTCTTCTTTAACAGTAGTTCTTTTTGGTTCTTCTTTTAAAGTTGATTTTAAGTCTGTGAAGTTCCTGAGATGTTGTTTATCCATTAAATTGTGTATAGTTCCTTCAAATCTGAATGAGAGTCTGGCCAGGTAAAATATTCTTGTAAGGCCTTCATTTCATTGAGTTTTTTTTCCATTGCATTCCACTACTGTCATCAGGCTGGGAGGTTTCATCTGATAAGTCTGCTGTAAATCTTGCTACTTCTTTGATTTGTTGCTTCCAGTATTGTGTCTCTATCTATGGCATTCGTCATTCTGATTAGACTTTGTCTTGGAGTCTTTTTATTAGTGTGTCATTCAGCTGGTACCCTTCAGTATTCTTAGATCTGGAGGACTGCATCCTTCAGCTCTGTGAACTTTCCAGATGGTTTTTATATGTTTCTACCTAATTAGAGTTGTCCCCTGTCCCTCCAGGACTCCAGTGATTCTCTTGTGTTCCTCTTGAATTCTTCCCAATGTTTGATTGCCCATGCTTGAGCTTTTCCATCTTCTGTAATTTGCTTGAGTGCTTTCCTCAGATAATCATCAAACTCACTGAATCTGTCTTCAGCTGTTGTCATTCTACTATTGAGGGCACTCACTGAGATTTTCATTTCATCTACAGAATTTTTTTCTCATGACACTTGTGTTTGTAGTTTTCTCATTTCTGCTGCATTTCCTCCTGTATATTATTGGCTGTCCGGGTCTGCCATTTCTTTTGTATCCTTCTATGTTTTATTGGATTTTGTTTCACTGTTTCTTTGAGCTCATTAAATATCCTCAGCATTTCATCTCTGTATTCTTTATCAGAGAGATTAAGTACCTAGGTATTCCTTGTTGAGGTGTCAGGGTTCTTTCCTTCATCCACTCCTCATGGTGTGGATCTAAACTGTTTTCCCATGATGCTGTAGTGGTCTGGAGATGGTTCCTTCTACAGCACTATGTGTCCTCTCACTGACAGGGAGGAGTCTGGGCGGAAGGTTCCTCACATTGGTGCAGGTTCTCAGATCCAGGTTTCAGTCTCTTTGCTGGCTTTAAATCTGTCTCGTTTTGTGGGACATGAAGAAATGTAAGGCCTAAATTCACTGGTATCTTTATGTTGTATATGTAGATATATGAAGTAAGCAGTTTCTTAGCATGGATGTGGTTTTGAGGTCAGATATTGTGGAGATGCCAAAAGGCGTGGTTCCTGTACTCAAATGCTATAGGGTTAAGGGGTCAGTCTTCCCTTTGTGTGGTTTCCCTGGCTTTTGACTGGGACAGGGTTAGGATCCCATGAACATACAGACACACATAAATCTGGATGGGAGATGGGTGGGTTACTGTCAGCACTCGAAGAGATGTGCCCCAGCAGCAAGTTCAGCAGAGTACAGACACCTGCCTTCCTTATGTCTGTTTACTTTCTTTCTTTGTGAGTCTTGCTAATGGTTTATCAGTCTTGTCTGTTATTTAAAAAATTGACATTTTTTGATTCATTATTAAAACATTTTAATATTTTTACTTTATTAATTTCTGCTCAATTAAAAAAAATCTCTTCCTTCTGTTGGCTTTGAGTTCATATCACCAGTGTTTTCCAGGTTGTTTAAACAGCCCTGTTATGTTATCTGTGTGTGATTTTTCTTACTTCTTGTTATTTGTGTGCATCGTTTATATATTCCTAATGAATGCTTAGATTTCTGTGAATTTCATCTTATCATTTTTTTTCTGTGTCTTATATATTCTGGCAGCTGTATATTTAATTTTGTTTCAAGAATCTTTATATTTTGTATTTGACTTCCTCTTTGATCCACTGGCTGTTCAGTAATTGGTTGTTTAGTTTCCAAGTATTCAGGGTTTTTGTTCTTCCCATTTTCAAGACATTATAATTTGGGAAGATAGTTAATACATATTAAATAATTTTTAATTTATGGAGGCATGATGCATGACCCAACATAAATCTTTCTTGGAGAATATCCAATGTGCTTTGGAGAAGATTTTTTTCACTTTGGGGAGAACTGAACCCTTTGCATGTCTCTTGTGCCTATCAGACATTTATACACTCAAATATAGTGTTCCTTTGTTAGGTTTTAGCCTTGCTTATCCCTTCAGAGGTAATAGAACATAGAGAGATAACCAATTCACTGTTTTGTCACCAATGCCCTTCATATTTGTTAGCAATTATTTTAAATAATCTGATGATTTTTATTAAGTATATACATGTTAGGAAATGTGAGTTTGCCATGAAACATACATATATATTAATTAACAAAGGATATATATATATATATATTCACACATATCTATGCTCTGATATTAACATGGTCATCCTGACTGCTTAAAGGTATCACTGTATCACTGTATTCCCATTCATCATCAATTGGCTCGGGGGGCACCAGTAATATCTCCATATGTCCTTTCTCATGCTAGTAGAGCCCAAGGGCATCTGTTTGCTCCAGGGACATAAATAGCCTCAAACCATTCCATCAGGTCGTGGGAATGAGGTCTAAAATTGTTACTGGTATTTGGCATATCAAATACTACACGGGTAGCTTTGCCAGGCTCTGCCAAGAGGGTAGCATACTCTTGTAGTCATCCCTAATTCAGCATTTATTGATGAATTGTGCAGCCACAAGCAGCCCCGAAAGCCAGACTGTGATAGGCTGCTCTGCTGGGTGGAGTTCTGATGAGAGGGAAGTCCGGATGTGGAAAATACAGGACCTCATGGAGTGGGGTGTCATCTGGCTTGTGGCAAGGCTCTGCAGGGGTGGCGGGCCAGGGCTAGAACCCGCCATCCCTCCTGGGCGCCTTGTGAGGGCTGGGCATAGGGAGAGCCAGTAGCAGCTCTGCCCCCCATGTCTCTGAGTCATGTAAGAAATTACTTAAAAGTAATTTCTAAAATTATTTTTCCAGGCTTTGACATTGAATATGTATTTTCTTTGACAATTAAAACGTGTCTTGTGTGAAGAAGCAAAAAATTGTTTTTTTTATTTGCTCCTCTTGATTAGCACATGAGATTATTAAAATTGAGAAGACTCTTACAGTGAAGAAAGTTTTGCTATCATTTTGTAAAATTATGCATGTTTGCTAAGTTTGCTTCTCTTAAAAAATTCAATGCTTCTTTAATTGGTTTCAAGTCTATGAAAGTTACTAAGTTATGGGCTTATTCAGGAAGTTCTATATAATTTCTTCAAATCTGAATATCGTATAGATGGGTAGAGTATTCCTGTTAAAGTGTTCATATAATTTTATCTAATAATATTCAACCATTTTATACTGATTCATTGAGTTCCAAATTCATTCACTTAATGAATTTGCTCTAAATCTTAAGGAATCTCCTTTGTATGTAATCTCTTCTTGAATCTCAATAGACACACTCTTCAACTCTAAAAATTTGTCATCTATATTTTCTCTGACTCATCATTCTTCATCAAAATTTCCTTTCTATTACTAAGTGATTACAACTGTTCTTATGTTGTTCAGCTTGAACTCATCCCATATTTCTCTCCTGGGTTGATTATTGATTTTAAGATATTTTTTAAATCGATTTTTTTCAAAAATTTCCTGCATCCAATTTAGGAGTTCCTATTATTTTTTTTCACTGTTAATCCCCTGCTGTGTTAATCCTTAGTTACTTTTAATCTTCAACTAGGGTATTTTTTCTCCTACAAAACTTTTTATTCTGATTGTAATTTTGTCATTTCTAACCTTATGCTTTCTATAGTTGTACCATTGTTTCTTTGAGCTCATTGGATTCATCCTCACCATGCTATCTCTAACGTTCTTATCTGAGGGACTGGAGCTATAGTTTAGCAGGGAGGATGTCTGCCTTGCATGCAGCTGACCCAAGTTTGATTCCCTGGCATCCCATATGGTCCCCCAAGTACTGCCAGGATTAATTGCTGAGTGCAGAGCCAGTACTTGGGTGTGACCCAAAAATCAAAAAAAGTAAAAAACAAAAATAAATAAATAAATAAATAAATAAATAAATAAAGTTCTTATCTGAGAGGTTACCCAACTGATAAGTACTAAAATAATGGTTAAATATTCTGGACTACCATCTTTTATCAATAAATTTTGTTGAG
>JAJIBD010033423.1:0-24440 GCA_021461705.1 Cryptotis parvus | reverse complement strand
GCCCTCCTACCCCAGCCATTGAATTTGCTCCTTCCACCTGAACCAGTTCAGCACTTTTCAGGGTGCAGTATGGCCACTTTATTTTTTTAAGTATTTTATTATACCACCGTGAGATATACAAATAAAAAAGATATACAATTAAAAGTTCATGTTTGGGTTTTGGTCATACAGTGTTCCAGCACCCGTCCCCCCACCAGTGCCCATCTCCCACCACCAACATCCCCGGTTCCTCCCCCTTCCCCAGCCCTGCTCCATGGCAGGTTCTTTATTTCTTTCCTTTCTCTCTCTTTCTCTTTTCCTTCCCTTCCAGACTATGGATTGCAGAACATACATTAAAAAGGTTGTCATGTGTATCCTTTGCCTCTATTTAATGCTCAGTTCTAGGTTGGCATTAGTACCCTTGACAAATTATTAGCACCCTGTTCCATTTTCTGTCTTACCTAACCTCTGACTCCCACACGTTTGTGATAATTTCCACCTTTGACAAGACCTCCTGATATAGGTTTCACTTGACCTTGGATATTGGTATCATAATATGTACATATATATTTATGGGTATGGGCCACTTTAAAAACCACTGATTTAGAAATATAGCTGTAGTTAAAGATAATAGTCTTGAGTTTTTATGTACATGTCATTTTTTGGAGTAGGAGTTGGAGCCACCTGATGATGCTCAGGGGTTACTCCTGGCTCTCTATTCAGGAATTACTCCTGGCGGTATTTAGGGGAACATAGGGTACTGGTGATTGAACCCAGATTGGCTACACTCAAGGCAATTGCACTACGCTCTGTACTGTGCTCTAGTCTCTTCTGTATGAGTCTTGATACATTTAAAGGGACTATGGAAAAGGTATGAGGAACCATGAAAGGTCGCCCCCTACAACATTCAAAAAATAAGTTTAATTTTATAGAGCTTTTAGAGAGCTAAGATTTGAAATCAGGGCTATTTTCTTTTAAATCTGCTATGTTCATTCTAGTTATTCCTACAATACAAAACTATGTTTAGAATCTTTTTTTCTTTTCCATTTTCGGGTCACCCGGCAATACTCGGGGTTACTCCCTGAATCTGCACTCAGGAATTACTCCTGGCAGTGCTTGGGGGGACCATATGGGATGTCTCTGATTGAACCCGGAGTTGGCCGTGTGCAAAGCAAATGCCCTACTCGCAATACTATCTCTCCAGCCCCATTTGTTTAGATTTTAGTTCTGCGATAATCTTTGATGAGTAGATGCCTAAGTAAAATTTTACATATAAGGTAGGCCCTAGGTACCTGAATGATTCTGGGTGGCTAACCAACGTGTTAGAAAAATTGGACTCAAATATGATAAGTTCTGCCAAATATAATTATGCTCATAATTCTTTCTAAACACTAATCAGAAAAGTGTTTATGTTGTTTTTACTGGAGAATATATACTAATGACATAATTAGACTTTTATAATAGTTATTATAACTATTATGTATATATTTTTAAACAATTCTGTCGTAGCATAAGGTAAATTATAATTCCTGGGATATGATTCAGTGGTAGAGCCCTCACTTTGCATAAATTGATTTTGATCCCCAGCACTGACTAAAGTAAATCTCATATTTACGAGGTAGGAAAAGGGGCTTTTCTTTCATAAATATTTAAATTTCACTCGTTGACTTCTAAGCTAATGTTAGATACCGCCTATTTTCATTTCTCTTATGATAATATGTGAGGTATAAATAGGTTTTAAATTCTAGTTCATTCAATATAATGGAAATTCTTGAGACATACACTAGCCAAAATTAAGACAAGTATTGTTAATCATAGGCAAAACTGTGGCTCACTGTTCTTTGTTCTCATTGAGTGCTTAACGTATCCTTTTTGATGAATTTCTAGTGCATTCCATTAAGTCTTTTTACAAAAGTTTCAAAACAAGTTTAAACTAGGCAAATTAAAACTGAGTTTGAATACAGAGATTTTTAAATCTCTATTTTAAGAAAATAATTGCTGAGTCCCAAAGTAGTTTTCAGATTAGTAAGCAGCTTCCACCAATGTTTTATTACTGTCTTAGAACTCCTGTAGAGTTTCAAGGGTGAATTTGCACAGCTTTAAAGGGACTGAAACGGGCCAGAGCGATAGCCCAGCAGGTAGGGCGTTTGCCTTGCACGTGGCCGGCCTGTGCCGGCCCGGGTTCGATCCCCGGCATCCCATATGGTCCCTGAGTGCAGAGCCAGGAGTGACCCCTGAGCATTGCCGGGCGTGACCCAAAAAGCAAAAAAAATAAAATAAAATAAAAATAAAGGGACTGAAAGTCCAGCAGTGCTAAACTTCAGATGTTGCTGTCTGGATCATACCAGTAATAGATCAAAACCAGCAAAATGCAAAGATGTAATTATCTAATGAAATATCAAAGAGGTTTTCAAACAAATTAGTTACCAGGTGTGAAAATATACCAAAGCAAATGTCTACTAAACCATACATTTCGTTGTTTATTTGATAGCACTTGAAGGGAGCACGGATTTATAAACCTTTCACAAAATAATGTAAAGTTTTAATCAAAGTAATAATAGGTTTTTAGATGGATAGCCTTTAAAATCGATGTCTAAGTACTACATGTATTCCTTACCTGAGTTTTGGTTCTACACTTCATCATCTAATAGTTCCCTTACCCCAGTAGCCCATCCTTTCCCCACTTCCGATAACTACTGTTTTTGCTTATAGTCCAATTTTTTTATTTTCAGTGCGTATTTTGTACTTACATTACTACATATGAATGAAATCACACCGATCCCCATTTATCTGACTTTATCAAGCACAGTTCTCACTGGCTTCATTCATGTTATCGTTGCAAATGGCAGAATTTAATCTCTTCAGTGTTTTAAATAGCTCTGCAGTAGTTGATTGTGTATAAATGTACCACTTTTTATCCACCTAACTGTTAGCAGGCACTTAGGTTGTTTTCAACTCCTGGCTTTTACAAATAGTGCTCCCTATATGACTTTTTTTATATCTGGCATTAATATTTGGTGATTTTGAGTGGAAGTTATTGTTATGATATGCTTTTGTGCATCCCGTATGGCAGTTCCCAAATGTAGTGATTTTTCCCCTCAAGAAATCATCTCAAATTGACCCAAGCACACTGTTTACTATCTGATTAGTTCCTTTAGCCCACCCTTGAAAAGGTATGTTCCCAAATTTGGTTCCATTTAATATTTATATCATCTCTAAGTTCCAATACAAAATTCCCTTTTTTTCTTTTTGTTTTTGGGTCAGACCCGGTAATGCTCAGGTGTTACTCAGGCAGTGCTCAGGGGACCATATAGGATGCAAGGGATCAAACCTGGGTCTGCTATGTACAAGGCAAACTTCCTACCCGCTGTGCTGTCACTCCAGCCCCTAATGTGAAATTCCTTGTTGATCCTTGTTTAAAAACAGTGTCTAGAGTACTGAGATGATCCCAGCTGAACAAAGGAGGAAATGCCAGAGCTGGAGAGCGGTGCTTTCCATAGAGTTGAGACACTGGGGTAAGTTTCTATTCAGATTGCTCCAAGTTCTAAAGGAATGCGGACACTGAGGTTGAATGGAACTGAGATGGGACTGGCGCTGCGCCCTCCTCTTTCTCTCTTTGATGACCCTCTTTCCCCTGTGAAGAAAGTTCTTTCCAGAGCTGTTTCCTATGCAAGGCTTTTTTTCCTCTACTGTAGTTCAACTCTACTTTTATTCTTTTAATGTTAAGAATTGTGTTACAGGATCCCTTATTAAAAGCCTTTGGATCAGGGGTCAGACAGATAGTACAACAGATAGGACAGTTGTGGGGCGGCGAGGATAGCCCTGCGGGTAGGGCTTTTGCCTTACACTGGCCAGCCTATGCCAGCCCGGATTCAACCCTGAGCACTGCCAGGAGTAATTCCTCAGTGCAGAGCCAGGAGAAACCCCTGAGCATTGCCGGGTGTGACCCCAAAAAGAGGGAAAAAAACAGAGAGGACAGTTGTCTTGGCGTGCTGCCCAGCCCACGTTTTATCCTGGCATCCCATATGATTCCCCCTAAGCACTACCAGGAGTAATTCCTGAGCAAAGAGCCAGGACTTAGCCCTGAGCACTGCAGGTTTGGCCCCAAAACAAAAATGCTTCAGATGCTTAAAGGGTTCTCCCAAACCCAGGAGTTCCATGTCTTTCACTATTAAAATATCTGAAACGAGACCAGGAGTAATAATGTGCTAACAACAAAGTAGGCAGAACAAATAAACCATTTGTTTTTCTGCAACCAGCAGAAAACCTGAATCCTTGGATTGTAGTCAATTGGAGCCTTACAGTTTTTTTTTTTTATATAGCGAGATATTTCTAGCAATATCTATCACTTTATTTTATTTATTTATTTATTTATTTATTTATTTTGCTTTTTGGGTCACACCTGGCGATGCTTAGGGGTACTCTCCTGGCTCTGTGCTCAGGAATTACTCCTGGCAGTGCTCGGAGGAACCATATGGGATGCCGGGGGATTGAACCCAGGCGGCATAGGCCGGCCACATGCAAGGCAAATGCCCTACCCGCTGGGCTATCGCTCCGCCCTATCACTTTATAATAGTTCCTTTCTGTTGATAAAATGCCTGCAAAGGATTTTACATGAAAGAGTGGCCTTATTCACACATCCAAAAGAGTAAGAATAATTAGTGCTGGCATGGATGCAGGGAAAATAGAACTCTCATCCATTGTTGGTGGGACTGTCGACTGACTACAGCCTTTTGGAAAACAATATGGACATTCCTCCAAAAACTAGAAATTGAACTCCCATTTGACCCAGCAATACCAGTCTTGGGAATATACCCTGGGAACCCAAAAACACAAAGCAGAAATACCATCTGCACTTCTATGTTCATCACAGCACTACTCAGTAGCAAGAATATGGAAACCACACTGAGTGCCCAAGAACGGACAACTGGACTAGATAAAGAAATCATGGTACATCTACACAGCGGAATACTATGCAGCTGTTATGAAAAATGAAATTATGAAATTTTCTTATACATAGATGGACATCGTGAGTACCATGCTAAGTGAAATTAGAAGAAAAGGACAGATACAGAATGACTGCATTCATATACAGAATATAAAAAAAAAGTATGGGCCAGAGCGATAGCACAGTGGGTAGGGCATTTGCCTTGCATGCTGCCAATCTGGGTTCGGTCCCCAATACGCCATATGGTCCCCGAGCACTGCCAGGAGTAGTTCCTGAGTGCACAGCCAGGAGTAACCACTGAGCAACACCAGGTGTGACCCAAAAAGAAAAAAAAATTTAAATAAAATAGTTTGAGACTAGGCCAGGCAAAACCATGGACCAGGAGGACTTGTCAGTGGTTGGAATCTACCTCAAGTGTGTGGGGAGTCAGAGGCTCGGTAAGATAGAGAAGGAGATAAGATAGAGAAGGAGGCTAGGTAAGATAGAGAAGGAACCAGTGTGCTAATAATTGTTGGTAATGGTAATACCAGACTATAACTGAGCATTGAACATAGGCAAGGGATATACATGTGATATCCTTTAATGTATGTGTAAGAGAAAGGGGGGAGGGGAAGAAGAAGAAAAGTGCCTGCCATAAAGGCAGGCTGTGGAGGGAAAGGGAATCTGGGGACATTGTTGGTGGGAAACGTGCACTGGTGAAGGAATGGATGCTGGTACACTGTGTAACTGAAACCCAATCATGAACAACCTTATAATCGTATATTTCCACGGAGGTATAATAGAATTTTTATCACTCGATCACTGATATCCCATTATTAGTCGATTTGCTTGAGTGATGGCCCTACTGGGAGTTTGTATTGATAACTAAGAGTAATAAAGGTCAAATCGTTTTGTGTGAGGGCATCCCTAGATGTTGGATTCCCTAATTGTTCCTTATAGGGGATACTCCTTGGCACTCAGGAGACCACTTGGTGCCAGGGTTGAACGGAAGGTCTTACCCAGGTGAGACGTGTAGCTTTGCCACTGGGGTCACACCCTTGGCCCACATCGAAGTGTTGCTTAAAATTGTATTGTTGGTCGATGGCCCAAAAGGCTGAGTACATGCTTTACATGTGGTAGCTCCATGTGCTGCACGTATGTTCTTCCCCTGAAGTCACACTGGAACCTTCTGTGAGCACTGCTAGGTATATTTCTCCTTGCCCCTTCAATTTTTTATATATTGACTGTCATCTACCTTCTTTTTCACTTGTATGAAAATTAAACAACATATTGATGGTTTTGTTAATGACTTTGATAAACAGGACTATGTCCGTAGCTATATGCAGATTTTAACCTAAGTTTAAATTAAAAAATAAAACCAGAGTGTAATGAAGGATATATAACCTTAGTTTTAAGCACATTCCGTGTTTTCAGAAGGCTAACGGAAATGGCGGCACATTCCGTGTTTTCAGAAGGCTAACGGATGTGGCTCTACGGGTGATCTGCTCTTCGTTGATTGGCTCCTTTCCTCTGATGGCCTTTACAGGTGCCATCAGTCCTGATTTTGAAACCCAGGTCAAATTGCCTCCAGCGTCATTTTAACAAGTTGGCAATATAAATCCAAGCCTGAAATTCAGTACCTGCTTTTCACCTGGATAGTCAAATAAGGTTTAGCTTGTTTGAGCTTGTTGAACCTGTGTTTCCCTATGTTTGTTTCCTGTGTGACCACATTCATGTTTACCTATCAAGGCTGTAGCAAGAAGACTTCGTAGAGGCTTTCTGTAAGTTTTTGGTCAACTTAAAGAACTAAACTTGAATTTGTTCTACTAGTTTGTCATAAAAATATATCTAATTAAACATTTTTGCAACATGTTAGGATTAGTTTTTTGTTTCAACAGTTTAGAGGAAATGTGGTCACTGAAAGAAGCCCTTATGCTCTGACAGTGATATCAGATTCCTAATCATCTCAGCGCAAGTACATGGTCATTTCATTAACTTATAATCACTTTAACCTTTCCATAAGTATCATGACTTTATATTTAATCTTTCACCTGAATATTTGAGAATTACCTGTACTTTTGTGTGTGATTTTACTTGTCTGGTTTGCTTAAAGAATATTGACCATTTTGTTAGGGATGTCTGAATAGCTCTGTCACCTGTCATTACTACAAACTTACTTTTTTTAGTATACGCATGTATATTTATCATTTTTAGTATTTTTAAATCTTTTTTTTTCAGAAATGCTTAAACTTAATTTTAACCCCATTTTTAATTCCAAGTAAAATACTCAAGTAATTAGATATTTCTATATATATAGTCAAGTGCTATTTATTCAGCAGTTGCATTTCCCCCTATTTAGAGTGATTAGACATAATTAGTGATAATTTCTGTGAAGAAACCAGCAGTGCAAGACCAGGTTTTAACAGGAGTGTAGCTACTCAGCGTATGTCCAGTTGGCTTTCTGGGTCTAAAAAAAAGATCACATCTAAAGGAAGCTGTCTGACAGGTGGGATCTGGAGGTGGGACGGGGAACATAGTGTAAATACAGAGGCGATATTAATATCAGCCTGGACTAGGCATTTCTGAAACTTCCTCCAGGACAGCCTGTAGCGACCAGAGCAGGATGTACGCAGGTTCCTGGAGATGTGAGTCTGAGCAAAAGCAAAGCTGGACAGAATCAGCAGGTGGCCAGTGTGCCCAGGAAGGGCCTGAAGAAACACCCAAGCCTTTTGGATGCAAGGGAACCAGGCTACAGTCTTCTGTGTCTAAAACATTGGGTCTTGAAAGATGGCTGTGTAAATGCTGGACTGTTGCTCCCCACAAAGGATTGAGGGGCTTGCTGGTGTGGATGCATGTTTAAATTAATTTGGATCTAGATTAAAACTAAAAGTAGGGGCCAGAGGGATAGTACAGCATTTGCTTTGCACACGGCCAACCTGGGGTCGATCCCTGGCATCCCATGTCATGCCTGAGTGCAGAGCCCTGAATAACCCCAGAGCATCACTTCGTGTGACCCAAATAAGCACACACAAAAACGAAAGGTAGCTGCCACTGTTTCCTACGAAGATTATATAAATGCATGTTGGCAACTGGTAATATACTAAGATATATGCATTATTATACATTATATATTATACATTATAATAATGATAATAATGAGACTCACAGACATGGGGCAGAGCTGCTACTTGCTCTCCTGTGCCCAGCCGCTCACGAGGCGCCAGGAGGGATGGCGGGTTCCTAGCCCTGACCCGCCACCCCAGCAGAGCCTTGCAACAAGCCAGACAACCCCCACTCCATGAGGGCCTCCATTTTCCACATCCGACTTCTCTCTGGTCAGAACTCCACCCAGCAGACCAGCCTATCACAGCCCGGCTCGCACGGCCACTTGAGGCCATGCGGTTCATCAATAAATGCTGGACCTAGAGATGACTACAAGAGTATGCTACCTGCGCGGCAGAGCCTGGCAAGCTACCCGTGTTGTATTTGATATGCCAAATACCAGTAACAATTATAGACCTCATTCCGGAATGGATTGAGGCTCCTTATGTTCCTGGAGCAAGCAGGTGCCCTTGGGCTCTACTAGCATGAGATAGGACATATGGAGATGTTACTGGGGCTCAGCTCGAGCAAATCGATGATGAACGGGAAGACAGTGATACAGTGATACATTATTCACTTTGAAATATTATTATGAGACTATTTGAATAATATGTTTGGCTTGGTTTTAGCTAGCTTGGTTCAAAAGTACTCTTGTAGAAAATTGTAAAACTCATATGGAACTACAAATGATTCCAAATGATCAAATCCATCTTGGAAAATAATAATATTGGAGGAGTCACACATCCTGATTTGAAAATATATTACAAAGCTACATTACATAAAGCTATGTTACTGACACGAAAACAGTCATGTACTAATGGAGCAGAGCGAAAAACTGAGACATAAGTTCGCCACATAGAGTCAACTGATCTTGAGGTGCCCCAAATCACACATAGGAAGAAAGGTAGTCTTTTCAGATGGTGCTACGAAAACTAGGTAGCCCCCGGTAAAAGACTGCAATAGGACCCCTCTTATTACACCGTATTAAAAACTTGGCTCCCCTTATAGCACTTACAATACTTATGTCAACATAGTTCTCTGACCTTTGTTTCAGAGTCAGTAAACAGCCTCTACTCATATCATTTGACTAGAACTCTGAAAGACCATGACTGACCATATCACTCATATCTACCATCCCTGGATCCTAACATAGCATTTTTCAAAATTGAGAAGGGGAAGGGTATGTGGATGAGACAGCCAGACTCTATGGGAACCTGGTAGAAGGGACCCTGAGGTGTGATGGGAGTGCTGTTGCATTTCAAAGAATACTATTTTAGCCAAAGGTTTTTTTGAGGGTGGGGACCACCCAAGCAGTGCTCAGGAGGCTCTATAGCCCCTCATCAGCTTAAGCAAGTGTCCGAGGGTCTGCTGCTGCTTATGCCCTTTAGTACCAAGAATACACAGGCCACCCCAGAGATGCTCAGAGACCATGGGGTCACACCTGGTGATACGCAGGTGCCACCAGTGTGTGATTCTAGGGAGACCATGTGGTGCCAGGAATTGAGCCCAGTCAGGCGCCTGCTAGACGTCTGTGCTGTCTTGCTGTCTGAATTGAGCCCCTGTGCTATCTCCCAGGCCCTCTGCCAAGGATTTTGAATTATATCCAGCTATCTTTTTGGGAGCTGGTGCAGCATTTTCGAATAGACCACAATTACAGGATCAGGTTACGTTTTAGGACTGTCATTTCAACATGTGTTGTATATGAAGCCAGACTGAGACTTTCGGCGCAGACAAGAGAGCTTGTCTCAGCCCAGCACTGAGGCAGCGGGGATGGAGCTGAGAGAGCAACGTGAAGGATATTTGGATGGAAGAACTAATAAAGTACTCGGTACTGAGGAAGATGTGAGGCCCTACAGTGAGGATGAAGGTCACTTCCAGATGCCTGTTTGTGTTATGTTACACAAACATATGTAGTTGGATGGTAGTTGTCATTTGAGAAACTGAGAAATAAATGTTAAAGAGAATATTTGGAGAGCAATTCTATGAAATGAGACTTTTTTATACATTAAATATGCCTGTTTATTTTTAATTTTTTTGATGTTTGCCTCAAAAGAGAGCTCCTTAAGCACCTTATTATATAAATTTTTAGAGCCCTGCAAACTAGCTGTTCCAGGCATCATTTATGCCTTCCCAAGTCCCCAACACTTGTGCAGTGTTTTCATGATATAGTTGAATGCAGGATCATTGTAGCTGTTTCTTCAGCCACCAGTCTAACAAATCAGTAATTGCAGTGGATGCAGAGGATGACATGAGTCATTTTTCATGATTTAATGTTATCAAGAAGGGTGGAACTCCATATCCCCATACATAGGCACGCTTCTCCAGAGAAATAATCAATAAGGTTGTATGTAAATGCGTAGTACACCCATCCTCGTACACATTGATAGGAGCTATGCATGCATGTAAATTCATGCACTCACAGTTGTGTATATGTATACAGGGAGAGGGTGTGGTGAGAAAAGGTTAGTTGATTGAATGGTCATAGGAATTGACATGTAATAGTGAAGGCTGGCATGCAGAGGTCTGCAGGGTGCAAAGCAAACTGGAAACCCAGGGAAGAGTTGCAGTTGTGAGTCCAAAGGCAGCTTGTAGATAGATTTTCTTTCCTCACAGTCTCTAAAAACCACTGATTTAAATGGTATTCTGAGTCCCCAATAACAACCCCCACTCCACAAAAAGAGGTCTTCACAGAATGTCAAACTCCATTTAGAAAGGTGTTTGACCAAAATCTAAGATTCATGAATGGCCGCGTTAGCCATCACATCCAGTAAATTGCCCTGGCTTTTGCCACAGTTTGCTCCAGGAAAGTTCTGGAATGCCCCATGTCTATAAAGGGCAGGACAAAAACCTCTCTAAGAGGTTCAAATTTAAATTTGTTTCTTTAGTGCCACATCTGATGTTGCTCATGGGTCACTTCTGGTGGTGCCCAGGTGATCAGTTAGTGCTGGGGGTGGAACCTGATTCCCCTGCATGCAAAAGCATGTTTTCCAGCTCACTGACCTCTCACCCCAGCCTGAGGTTCAGGTTTCAGCCGGATCATCAGGAATTTAAATGTCAAGTACTCATGCATTCAGAATTTTAAGAGCCTTGGAGAGGAAATACCTTTTCCTAGTTCAGGAACTTTGCTATCGCTTTATAGGTGTTTCAGCATTCTAATTATCCTGCTTTGTTTTGCAATATGTTTAGTCTCAGAAAAGCAGAGTATAGGGACTGGAGAGATAGTACAGGGCTTAAGGCACTTGCTTGCAAGTGGCTAACCTCAGTTCATTCCTTAATACTGAACATGGCCCTCAGAGCACTGTCAGGAGTGATCCCTAGCACAGGATTGCTTGGTCTGAAAAAAAAAATAACAAAAAGGAAGCAAAGTATCTGCTTTCACACAGAGTCGGGTTTCCTGGTTCTTACCCATTTTACAGATGGGAAAAGTAAAAGCCAGGTAACTTTAGGCTCCCTTTCAGATCGAGGGCCATTAATTAAGTGATAAGGTTGAACTTCTGTCCTCTTGTTTTCAGTTGAGCTAATGCCACATTTTTTTCTTCTGGGCGTGGGCGAAGGTGACCCCTATTCCAGTCACCCCCAGGCACCTTATTTTTCACAAAGAAAGAAAGGGAGAAGGACGATGTGACTTAATGTGCGAATGAACATTTTACAGTAGAACCTGAATTCAGGATAGGAGAAATGGAAAATCTGACCTGATTATATGCTTTATTTGACCACTTGAGGTTGTGGGCATTTCATGGTAGAAGAATTTAGATTTGTCTTCCATTCCTGTCTGGTGCTACATTTTTTGGGTGACACGTTTGAGGATGAATAAGGATCGAAACGTGAAAGAAAACCTTCTTCACTCTGGGCTACCCTCCCCAAGGTCCCGTAGCCTTTAAGAGTGTTTTTACAGTCATTGAGTCTGCCAGGTTGGGGTTGTGTTCTGCCTCCTTCCAGTTTGTTTGGTTAGTTAGCTAATGTGTTTTTGCCTTCAAGCAAGGAAGTTCAAAATACTGTCTGTGCGAGAGCCAGAGTAGACTCACTGCCCAACTCTAGTGGCAGACTAGCTGAGTTCTCAGCATGACGATTGAGCAAACCACCCACTAATTTTAACTGGGAAAGCTTGGAACACAAGTTGAGTTTTCAATAGAAAATAATGTCATTCATCCTAAGACATTTTATAGCCTTTGGAAATATCTTCTGGTTCTCAAGCTCTTGGCCATTTTCAAAGTTTATAGCCCCGCTCATTATAATATGAGTTGTGGTGAAAGACTGCATATTTCTTTCTGAAAACTGTAACACTCTACCTTAGCTCATTCTAGATCTCAAAGGTCATGAAAGCAAAGCTTTCCTGTGACTCATGCCGATGCAAAGCAATGAGCCGCGGGCAACATTCTCACCCTTCAGTGGGCCAAGCGGAGTGGGAGACACACAGGGGCTACAGAAATTCCCTGAGTTACCAGTTTCCACGCTTGTGTACCAGGGATTGAATACAGTGTAGAATGTGTATCACCATAAATACATACTGTATCTGCCAAAACTTCCACTGGGGCTGTGTACAGCTGGTAGAGTGCTTGCCTTGCACATGACTGACCTGGCTTCGCTCCCCGGTCCCCTATACGGTCCCCCAAGCACTGCCAGGAGTGATTCCCTAAGGACAGATGCGGTCTGGTCCTCCCGCTCTCTCACCCAAATGCTTTCCAGTGATGGATCACCCAAAGACAATACCAAAATATGTTAGAGATACTATGTAATTTCTAGTTTTAAAATTCTCCTGGGGCCGGAGTGATAGTCCAGTGGGTAGGGTGTTTGCCTTGCACGCAGCCGACCGGGTTCAATCCCGGCATCCCATATGGTCCCCTGAGCACCGCCAGGAGTAATTCCTGAGTACACAGCCAGGAGGTAACCCCTGAGCATTGCCAGGTGTGTAACCAAAAAGCCAAAAAAAAAATTCTCTTTAGATTTAGATGATATCCTTTTCATAACAAATCTGTGAAGTAGCTAGGATAGCTAGTAGCTAGGATAGCTGCTATTTTATATGAAATAATGGAAATAAAAGGAATGGCATTTTACATGAAAACTCCTGGGCATATGTTTAGCAATTACCATTCTAGTCTCAAGTGTCCCAACTCTTGAGTCAGGGAACTGATTTTAACTTGCTGATTTCAACTTACATACATCTGCTAAGATTTGATTCCTGTAATGACCTCTGACATCTGTATCACTTTAGATGAGGAAGAGAAATTCCAGGAAAGATTCATCTGTTCTGCATTTTGATGCTACTAAGTGGAGACCTGAACCCCATGGTTTCTTTTAGTCTTCAAGCTTCTCCTTGCTACACTGTCTGTACTTGCTTCATTGAGACATTTAGTGGGAAATAAGTCAGAGCCTTGCAGATTTGACTGGCTGGGTACAATACATTTGCTACATGCTAATTTTAATAATGAAATGCTGTAAATCATATTTGTATCTTTCATGCTAATAGAGATGCTTCCAGTTAAGAACAAAATGAAGGGATTAAGAGATTTTTTAAATTCAACAATATTTATAGAATACCAGTACTCACTACATGCTCAGACTCTTTTCAATATATACTGTTTAATACAATTTTTAAAATGCCCTCCTCAGTCTTGTTACTTAGTTACCCAGAAATAAATAAATAAAGGATTTGAGCCCTGGAAAGAACAAAATATTTGAGCACGACTCCCTGCTGACATTCTAGTTCATGTTCATTTCTTCTGCCGTGTTAGTATTCCCTGCTTGAAACGTGCTCTGTTGCTACCTTACTCGCTGGGCCTGCCTCCTCTCATCCACCAGCAGCCACGTCCATTCTTTTTATGTTTGCATCCCTTTCTTGAGAATTTCAGATGACTTGAGTATCACCCTAGAAAACATTTCCTGAATTGTAACTGGAATTGTGTATGAGAAAGCATGCATCCAAGGAAGGTACCGTTTATGCAGTCATTAGCATCTTGTTTAGGAACCTCTTTTCCGAATTAATTTCACAGAAAGCAGTGGCGTTATCTGTCAAGCATTTCTGAGAAATAAATACAAGTGATGGATACATGTGCTTCAAATCAGGACAACCCATTACATCTGCAATGAGTATTTAAGGAGTCCTGAGGTAATCGAACATGATAATTATGTTGCTGTGTCTGAGGGGTTTCACTGACACTTGTTTTGTTTGTATTTTGCATGAGCCCATAATTGCAGAAATATTCTCCCATGGTGATTAGTTCCCAATTTAAAATAGACTGTTTCATTAAAGGTAACTGGATAATGAGACCAGTGAGGACCCAAGCTGTGTCCTTTAATGATAGTAATTCCCTCTTCACTTGACCGTGTGCCCACAGAAGAATGAGTCAAACGCCTTCGTCTTGGTCCTGCTTGAATTAGAAAAGACGAGAGGTCGAATTACACAGCCTTTCAGGTTCCTTCCAGCTTCAGTATTCTGTGATTCTTTGGAATATTCACCAAATGGAAGTTCAAAAATTGATTCTGCTTTCACACTGAGAGGGAAGAATGCTCACAATTGAATAAAAGATTAGAAGCTGTGGAGAGGAAATAGTTGTCTTGAGTGAGTTCTTTTTATTGGAAATCAGCCTTGTACTACTGGACAGGAAATTAAGTTCTTGCCTGGGTCATTAATCATGGTGCCAATTTGAAAATTGGCAGTGGGGAGGTGGCTATATTGGAGGAGGGAGGAAGGCGTGGGTGGAAAGAGCAGCTTCTCCAAGCTCCCAGTCTGAGTGGGCCTTCAGGGTAAAGATCAGGTGCTGTAGCCACGCCCTTCTCTTCAGGTGACTGTCATCTCTGTCAGCTGTCATGACCGAGCCCACACACCTGCTCAAGCAGGTTACCCACGTTAACGCGAGCTGAGGAGTAGGATGATAGGATTTTAATAGAGAAAGAGCAAATGGGTTCTATTCCCCTGTTTAACAACCTGAGAGATGTCATAGAAGAGTAGTTTTGAGTAATCTCAGTTTTGGTTAAAGTTAACCTTACGAAAGCACCAGAAACACAGCCAAAATAAGGTGCGAGGTTAGAGGATGCCGGAGCAACCTTCTGCTCTGGAGAGAGCTATGTTTTACCATCTCCTGCCTTCTTTGTCTCCCTCTTCCAAGTGGAGCCCTGTCAGCTGCCTCCTAACTTGGGAGGCTTCCTTGAATGGAAATGGGATAAGAGAAATTGCTTTCGCTTCCCATCCTTCTCCCAAGATGCAACTGTTTAAGCGTATTTGTACTTTTCTGTTTATTTTTCCTTTCAGGTGAAGCGTTGGTAAATAAAAACTTGGCGGCGATTTTAGTTCCACAGAAATAACAAGTTGACATCTCAGGGTGGCATCTGTCTCACCACTGTTCCCAGCAGAGTCTAAATATACCACCCGGCTTTCTCATCACTCAGCCCAGCCACCTTGAGACGCGCACCAGGGGTCTGCTTGAGCTGAACCCCGCTAACGCTCCCTCCCCTACTGATTTTCTGATGGTAAAGTGGCAGAATTGGATTGGGAACAAAAGTCTCTGGCTTGGTGACAGCGTTGTAGTGTTTTTTTGCTCGCTCTCCAGACACCTGCTTCTTTCCAACGGTGATTTCACAGTGTTCTTCAATGCTTGGAGCCCAGAATGGTCTTGAGCCTCCCTGACGAATCCCCCTGAGTCGCCCTGCCCAGCCCTGCACCCATTCCCTTTGCAAAATTTTACCTGGACTCTAGTAGAAATCATGGAAGTCATGTGTAATTGCTGAAATAATCTATTTGTTGACATCGCATTCTTCCTATAAGGTAGTGACCAAGTCAGCCAGTCCATAAACTCACACCATCCCACTATGTCCTATAGTGATTCTTTGTCAGGTGCCTTACTATTTTGGATTTTATGAATATTTTCATTTTGACCTATTGTTACCATCATGAAATAAATTAGTGAATTTTCTATGTACACTTAGGTTTGCAAGGCTAAGTGTTGGTCTATTACTCTTTGTTTGGGCCAGACATTAGGGTGGGTTGATTGCCTTAAGAGCAGTGCCTCACTGCTGGCTCTACACAGGGACCACTCAAGATGGTGGTTGGAGACCATCTGAAGGGCTGGGAATCCAACTGGGGTCAGCCATGTGCAAGATAAGTGCTTTAATCCCTGTATTCTTTCTCCCTACCCTGAGCCAAATACTAATGAATACTTTGATACACCAGCATCACGATCACGATCTTCCCATTGAACATCTATTGGCTAGAGCGGGCACCAGTAATATCTCCATATGTCCTGTCTCATGCCAGTAGAGCCAGGGGCATCGACTTTGCTACAGGAACATAAAGAGCCTCAAACCATTATATTAGGTCGTGGGAATGACCTAATATAATTGTTACTAGAATTTGGCATATCAAATACAACACGAGAAGCTTGCCAGGCTTGCCAGTGGGAGGCAAACTCTTTAAACACCTCCAAAATAAAGCATTTATTGATGAGCCGTCGGCCGCTATGCGGTCGCGGAGCCGGGCTGTGATGGGCTGGTCTGCTGGGTGAAGTTCTGACCAGAGGGGAGGCCCAAATGTGGAAAATGGTGGCGCCCGTGAAGTGAGGCGGGTGGTCTGGCTTGTTGTGAGGCTCTGCCGAGGTGGTGGGCCAGGGCTAGAACCCGCCATGCCTCCCGACTGCCTCATGAACGACTGTGCACAGGGAGAGCAACGAACAGCTCTGTCCCCATGTTTGAGAGTCTCTGGACCAGCATACCTGGGCCGGATTGAGGGAAAAGCTGCTGCAGGGTGGCTGTCGATGATCCGAGCTGTGATGGGCTGGTCTGCTGGGTGGCGTTCCTAACGAGAGGAGGTCCAAATGTGGAAAATGGCGGCGCCCGTGAAGTGAGACGGGGTGGTCTGGCTTGTTGTGAGGCTCTGCTGAGGTGGTGGGCCAGGGCTAGAACCCGCCATGCCTCCCGACTGCCTCATGAACGGCTGGGCACAGGGAGAGCAAGGAACAGCTCTGCCCCATGTCTGAGAGGCTCTGGCATATCAACACTTAAACACCGAACATAAGTACCATACCAATTTTGTGGATTACTTTTATTTAATTGATAAATTGTTAGAAATATAGCTTCAAATTCCATAAATTCTTTAAAACTGCTTCTCAAAATCCTAGCACTTAGAAAAGGTTTATCGTATAAAAAGAAATAATTATGAAAAGTTTATCATTATGAAAGGCCAGAATTTAAAAAAAAATCAAAAAAAACATTCCTAAAAACCAACCGACAAAATTAACCAGCTTCCAAAGATCAGAGTTGCTGAATCTAGGGCTTAACTGTTACCTTTAAAAAAAAAAAAAAATTCCCAGTGATTTCAATTTATTAAAAACCTGATCTTACGATTAGAAACAAGAGTATTTTTCTTTTTTTGAAATGCAGCTCTGTGGCCTGACAAAGTCACCCTAAGAGTACTTTTTCTCTCTAGTCTTGTTTACCCCATCAGGCATTCCTGCCAGAAGGAGCCTGTGTACATAGCTGCCCTTGTTGGGTGGAACATTTTACTGAATGCAGCCGGTCCTACTGCCCCACAGCCTGTTTAACATGGAATAGGACAAGACCTAAAAGGCTCTAGAGCATGCTCAGTGCGCTAGATGGGGGTAAATAGAAGGGAAGCATTCGGATGAAAATGGAGACAGGAGCAAGAAGAGCTGGGCGCTTTGTAAGGAAAGTTTAAAAAATGCGCTCTCGATGAGGGTGAAAAGGAAAAGCATTCTTTGCTTCTGGGTTATAAAACTGAAATTTTGATAAATACTTTTTAATAAAAATGGAGCATCAAGTTCATAGAAACAAAACAGGCTGTTGCTTCCCTTTTTATTTGGCTGGAAATTTGGAACAAGAATGGGGTTAGTGGACCCAGTGAGCTAGGACAGAGCTTAAGACACTTGCCTTGCTTTGGAACAAACATGGGTTCAGTCCCGAGCACTGCGTTTGGTCCCCCCTAGTAGCTGTGTGGCCCCAGTGCTCTTCCTCATACAAAGGAATGGGGCCTATTCATTGTATTCATTGTATAGGGACCTTTCTTTTTCTTTTTTTTTTTTGCTTTTTTGGGTCACACCGGTGATGCTCAGGGGTTTCTCCTGGCTCTGCACTGAGGAATTACTCCTGGCGGTACTGGGGACCATATATGGGATGCCAGGGATCGAACCTGGGCTGGCATGGGCTGGCCGGTAAGGCAAATGCCCACCCGCTGGGCTATCGCTCCAGCCCCTGGGACCTTTCATTTGGCTGTAATTTTCCTTTTTATGCCATTTTGACCAATTTGTTTGTTTGTTGATAGTGGTACTTGGCTGTGCTCTTGGCTCTGCACTGATCACTCCTGGTGGACTTGAGGGACCATATGGATTGGCCATTTGTAAGACAAGTGCCTTGTTATCGCTGTGCTATCACTCTGACCTAAGCAATGTTGACGTATTCTTAATAAATATAGAACATTTAATGTGACTGTGGTCACAAATATATTAATTATATAATGGGCAGGAGGTACTTTTATTTTAGGTTTGGGGCTTTGCTATTGGGGGGCAGCACAACTGGCAGTGCTCGGGCTTGCTCTCTACTCTGCTCTCAGGGATCACTCCGAGCTTGGGGACTGAATGGAGCACTGGGTTCGACCAGATCGAACCCAGTTAGGCCATATAGAAAGGCAAATGACCTACCTCAGTAATATTCTTCTGGTCATGAGCAAAAGACATTTGAATTGAAATTACCACTCAGTAGCAAAGGATTGGTGATAATTATCCCCCATCTTTATTTTTCTTATACCAAGACTCTTCAACCAAGTCAGTACTGCCCTAAATACTGCTGCAACTCCTCTTGCTCTCTTCCCCACTACCAGTTTGTGCCATTTCTAACTGCTTCGGAATTAGAGTACTTTGAGAAGAATATTCTAGGATTGATAGAAGGAGATAACACCTTTCTCCCAACCAGGGAGAAAACCAATAGCATGGTTCCACTGTCAAAGATAACAGGCGCTATGTTTGCTGGCATTGGACTTTGTGTAGTGTGTGTCCCCTCATTAGTGTCATTTTAGTGCCAGGTCTCTAACCTTACCAAATTGCCCCTCTGGCTAGTCATCTCAGCCCAATCCCTTCCTTTCTGTAACCACCAGATTTTTCTGAGTTATTTTCATTGTGTTTTGTCCATCCATTCGGTTTGTTTATTCATATTCAAATCCAATGATATTTTTCTTTCATTTTTCTGACTTACTTGGTTTGGAATAATCATGTTCACTTTCATCTCTGTTACTAAGAAACACAAAGATCTTTTCAATAGCTGCATACTATTTATGAGTATATATGGCCTAACTTCTCTAATCAGATCATTTATTGTCAAACCCTTTGTAAATTTGACTTATCCAAATGACTGTTATCCCTACTGTGTTCTAGGAACTAGGGCAAATGGAGGTATCGAAAAGGTATAAGAGAGGGAAGTAGACTCTTTAAACTCCAAGTAAACGATACTTAAATTGTTTTTCTGCAGAGTTAGGGCACAAAATGATGAACATGAAAGTATTTCAAATTGGGAGTCATAATTCTTGTGCTATGTTACAAAAAATCATTTCTGTTTCTGGGGTGCTATACCTTATCTCTGCTTCTATCAATTCAAACCTTTAAAAACTTAGTGTTGTTGTTTTAGTAATTTATTGTTACTAGTTCAGGGGCAAAAGTTGAAACTATAAACATTCACATATCTACCTGGCCACACTCATGCATGACTCAAACACCCCCTCCGAGTGGTGCTAGTAGTGAGAGAAATAGTACCTGGGTTAAGATGGTTGCCCTGTAAGCTGCCAGCCCTGGCTTGGTCCACAGCACTGGGTATGGTCACCGAGCACCGCTGGAAGCAACCCCCAGAGCCCCTAATGCTGTGTGTTCTGCATGCTCATGCCGTCCTCCTCTCTAATCCTTAGGAACTACTGATCCGTTTAGTGTCTCTGTACTTCTGCTTTATAGGATGCTGGATAGTTGGAATCACGTAGTAGAGCCTTTACAATGGTTTCTTCTGTTGAGTGCTGTGCATTCAGGTTTCTTCCATCTCTTTAGGCTTGGATGCCTTGTAGGAAGGATTTGAAGATGTGAGCTCAGTGACAAATTACCTGCATATGTAAGGCCCTGGGTAAAAATTATAAGTAAATGAATGATGTTTTACCTCTTCTAAGCTCCTTTAACAAACTATAAAAATGTGTGAAATGGTCCCTTAGACTTCTGGGGAATGCCATTTAGAACGTGTGTGTGTGTGTGTGTGTGTGTGTGTCTTTGTTGGCTTTCCCATATCATGTTTATGTGATAAGGCAAGGCGGTGTGTGTGTGTGTGTGTGTGTGTCCTTCTATCTGTAGTAAGTTTTACTAAATCATATGGTAAAACCAAGATGGGTGTTAGAATTTGACATTCCCCTTCAATAATGATGAGCATATTTTTACCAAAACTGTTTCTATATGTGGAGTTTTACTCCAGTCTTGGCCAAAAGGTTAAAACCCTAATTCCTTTTAATCATGGCACTTTTTTCCTAATGAAAACCACAGCTTGAGCAGCTGCTCATATTTGTGTCTCCTCTGTGGTCCCCACTGGTGTGTGGGAGTTTGCTGTTGGACTGTGGAAGCGAGCAAATAAGCCAAGAATGGGGTTGTGTTTCCGTGTGAGAAGTGGTGGAGGGATGCTAAAAACCCGTGACTCCTTCTCAGCCTCCCTTGTTTGAACATGCAGTTTGGCTGTTTCTCCCTTTCTTAAGTATTTCCATAAGACATCCTGGAGAGGCCTATGTCATCAGAACCGGGTATGAGAACTCCGGGACCTCGACTTTGATTCCATATAGTATGTTCTATTCTGCCTGAAGTTATAAAGTAAGACCACTGTAAAGGTTGCCTTGTGTCTGATTTTATCTGCATGCCATTAGTCTGATAGATTTTCATTTCTGTCTCGTTTGAAATTCTGGGTGTTTTTCTATAAAAATGTTTTGTGTGTGGGTTGCTGTGCCCTTTTCATGTTTCCCCCCTTCATTTTTTGGAATATGCAAATTTAAGGTACTGCAAACAAAATCCAAAGTGTTAATTTATGTTGTTAATTAATTTTTATGTTGCATGTAGAGTATTATGTATTTTTCCGAGAAAAATAAAATTGCTTGGGCCAGAGATAGCCAAGCAGGGAGGGCATCTTGCCTTGCTAGTGGCCGACCCGGTTTGATCCCCAGCATCCCATGTGGTCTGCCAAGCACTTCCAGGAGAAGCAGTTTCTTAGTGCGGAGCCAGGAATAACCAGATATGAACCAAAATGAGAGAGAGAAATATTGCTTTTTTGCATATTAAAGCTTGTCATTTCTTTTTTTAATTAATATTTTATTATACCACCGTAGATATACAATTGCAAAGTGGTTCATGGGTTCATGTTTGGAGGTTTCGGTCTCACAGTGTTCCAGCACCCGCCTACATCAGGCCCATTTCCCACCACAAGTGTCCCAATTCCCTCCCCGCTCCCATAGCCTGCCTCTATGGCGGGTTCTTTATCTCTTTTCTCTCTTCTGTGTCTCTCTCTTCCTTCTCTTACATATTGTGGATTGTAATACATACACTTAGAGGTTATCATGTGTATCTTTTTGCCTGTATCTAATGCTCAGTTCTAGGTTGGTATTAACCCTTTGACAATTATTAGCACATTGTTCCCTTCTTAAATGCAGGTATTTGAGCCTTCACTGAGGCAGCTGGTGGTTATGACTCTCCTAGCAGAGAGATTAAAAACGGAGCTGAGATATGATTCTGCAGAATGTGGCAACATTTAAGACTTCAGTCACTCTAAGTTGACCTTAAAAGAAGGAATTTATCATTCACCATTGGCAGATTCTTTCATGGGAGTTAAAACAATTCAAATAGCCCTTCAAACTTTACCAAAAGAAGATTTTGTTGCCTATGTAAACAGTAAAAGATATTTCTCTCTACTAAATTTGTATGTACTTTTTGCGCATAACTAACTCCGCACCCTTTTGAGAAAAAAAAAGATATTGATGATTCAGGGACGCAGCAGAGTGAAGGTGGATTTGGGACTTAACACACTAGAGTCTCCGATATGCCCTTGATTTGCTATGACAAAACAGCGTTTTTCTTAAGTCTTTGGTGGTTTTGTTTTTATCAAATCAAATAGCCAATTCCCTTCACTTCTGTGGGCTTCTGGTTGAGAGCATCTGGGGCTATTCTGGTGGAAATCAAGCTGCAGCACGATTGTTTTGTTTCGTTTTGTTTTGCTTTGGGGGTCACACCCGCAATGTTCAGCAGTTACTTCTGGCTCTTCGCTCAGGAATTACTCCCTGGCGGTATTTGGGGATCATATCGGATACTGGGGATCGAACCCGGTCTGCCACGGTAAGATCGAACCCACGGTCTGCCTCTAGCCCAAGACTCAGGCTCTCATTCTATTTTGTTCTGCCTTCCCGCATCTGATACTTCATTGTCCCTCAAACTGGTCATTTGTGGGTGACTCTCAACTCTAATTCTTCTTCAGTAATTTTATGTTTAGTCTGCCATTTTAGTGAATTGAGTTTTCAGAATCAGACAGGACTACCATGTTCTTTTACCATTTTCCAAGTCGAATGTATTTGGCAGGCCAGAAGTAGGAGCTCAGGGGTGTATTCAGGCAAGGAATTGTGAACAATATGCTCATTAATAAAATTTCAGAATAGCTATTCTAAAACCTGTAAGCAGAGACCCAACTTCTATCCCAGCACAAGTTACCAGATGCTGCCCTGAAACCAAATAAATACATATCTTGAACATTTCCAGATCATTAGGACTTTGCTAAGGCAAAGACCATGAACTTAGATGAGAAATTGAGAAGAACTAAGTGTTTTGTTTTGTTTTGGTTTTGTTTTGCTTTTGGGGTCACACCTGGCAAATGTTCAGGGATTACTTTTGGCTCTTCGCTCAGGAATTACTCCTGGCAGTACTTAGGGACCATGTCAGATGCTGGGGATCAACCCAGGTCTTCCATTCATGAAGGCAAACACCCTACCCTGCGCTATTATCGCTCCAGTCCCTGAGTGTTTCCTTCATTATTCTCAAGCCATATTAAACACTAAGACTGCTGGGTGAGGTGACGTTCACTTGGGTCATGTTTTTAAGATGAGTCAATGATAATGGCAATGCTGATGGAGACAGGCCTGAAATAAGAAACAAGTGATGCAATAAAGTGATAAGGATCAGAGTCAGAATGGTGGCATTGTGAGTGCGCTGAGGCAAAGAGAAATTTTAAGAAAAAGACAAGTTACAACTTAGGGAAAAGAATATAGGAAAGAAAGATAAAAGTTATTGTTGAGATTCTACACTGCATATCAGCAACTGTGTTCAAATAGAAGATCTTTATATGCCTTACTCATGTTTGCCATAATTCTCTCACAGAAGGTGTCTTTACTTCTGAAGAATCAGTTGACCATTGAATGCAATGGAAGAAATGCAGTCTTGGGGCTGGAAAAATAATACAGCAATTAGGCATTTACCTTCCACGTTGCTTTAGTGCTTAGATTCAGTTTCTGGCACGTGCACTACCAGAGGGAGTTTCTCTGCCACTGGCTCAGCCCAGCCCTGTTTTTAACTATTGGTAATAATAACTGAATGTCAAAGTTGGTAACAAGAAAATGAAAGAATATGATATAGAAATGACACTGAAAACCATATCTATCTTTACAATGGGAAAATTCAATTCAGATTCCAGTGAGATACTGATTTGTTGTGTTGTGGTTGTGTTTTGTTTTGGGGCCACACCTAGTAGTGCCAGGGCTCACACTGGCTCTGCAGTTAGTGCTCCAAGGATCATATGGGATGCTGGTAGTCAAACTGTATGGGGTGGTAGGGATCAAACCTGGCAAGTGTGCGAGGCAAATGCAATACCCAGTATACTATCTTTTCTGGCCCACTGTGAGATACTGTTTTCACCTATGAG
This sequence comes from Cryptotis parvus, assembly GCA_021461705.1. Taxonomy (NCBI): domain Eukaryota; kingdom Metazoa; phylum Chordata; class Mammalia; order Eulipotyphla; family Soricidae; genus Cryptotis; species Cryptotis parvus. Next base: position 520 of record JAJIBD010033423.1, on the reverse strand, counting down.
ATTTGGGCAGATTAGAGAAAGTAGGGGTGGTGATAACTTATTTTAAGAGGTTGGGCAGTAGGGCATTAGGAACAGTATGAGGAAACATAGTGAGGGTGAAGCATGAGGAAAGAGTCTCCCCTGAGTTAGATCAACAATATCTTTGTAACTTGTCTTCCCTGTTATTCATCGATTTGCTGTATCAGACAGTAACGTCTCCACTCATTGGGAATGAGGTCCATTATTGTTACTGTTTTGGCATATCGAATACACCACGGGTAGCTTGCCAGGCTCTGTCGGCTCTGGTGATCCAGCAGGTGGGGATGCAGTCTGATGTACCCTAAATATACTCTAAATATACTCTGGACACCGCCAGAGAACTCCTGAGTGCAGAGCCAGGAGAAACCCCTGAGCATTGCTGGGTGTGACCTAAAAAAGCAAAATAAATAAATAAATATAAGTAGATAAATAGACAATAAATAAATAAATAAATAAATAAATAGATACTAAATAAATAAATAAATAAATAATAAATAAATAA